>PISW01007821.1:0-80784 GCA_004023785.1 Mungos mungo
TTAGGTTTATTCCCAGGTATTTTATCGTTTTTCGTGCAATTGTGAATGGGATCAGTTTCTTGCTTTCTCTTTCTGTTGCTTCATTTTTAGTATATAAGAATGCAACTGATTTCTGTACGTTGACTTTGTATCCTGCAACATTACTGAATTCATTGATCAGTTCTAGAAGGCTTCTGGTGGAGTCGATCGGGTTTTCCATATAGAGGATCATGTCGTCTGCAAACAGGGACTTGGCAGGCCAGAAAGGAATGGCAGGAAATATTTCTATTATTTTTAATAAAATACTGAGAATATTTGGTCATGTTAAGAATAAATGAGAGTAAAAACTGTGTCAGAAACTCTGCTGTATTAGTAAGGTCATTCAACTCTTTCAACTCATTCAAGCTATCTGCCAATTTCTTCCAAAGATTTTTCATCAGAAATCTAAAAAATTTATACTGCAAAATTTGTCCTGAGTTTTTCCAATTTTGTTGAAGGGCAACATTTTGGGAACTAAGTCTCTCTAAAGGGTTTGTTATCCAGTTTGGTAAATTGCACACATGGTGAAAATTCTCCAGGCCTGTGGTGTCTATGCCATTGTGCAGCTCTCCCGATCACATGGTGGAGTCAGTTTCCCCACTCCTGGAAGGTTGTCATTACTGAAATGATTCTACCTGCTGTGATGGTGTATGACAGCTTCATGGCCATATATAACCCTTTGCACTACACAGTGGCTGTGTCCCAGAAATCCTATGTCCTACAAGTGGTCATATCATATGTATGGGGGGTTGCATGTTTCTTGATACTCACATGTTCTGCTTTCAAATGATCTTGTGATATCTTTTTGTGGTTCAACACAATCAATCATTCCTTCTCTGAGTTCTCCCTGTTAACGTCTTTTTGTTGCTCTCAGTCTTATGTTGGCCAGCTGCTTCTTCTCACTGCCACGACCATTAATGAGGTGAACACACTACTTTTCATTCTCCCATCGTATGTGTTTTTCACTGCCACCAGCCTCCAGATGCACTCAGCTGGTGAGCATCACAAAATCTTCTCTGGTTGTCAGCTTCACACCTGACTGGAGCACCGTTTTCCATGGCACCATTCTCTTCTCTGAGTCTGTGCCATAAATCATAAACCTCCAGGTGCACAAATTGGTATCTGTTATGCACAGTGGTGGTCCTCGTGTTGAATCCCCTCATGTATAGACTGAGAAATAAGGACATCAAAGACAGTCAGAAAATAACACTTATCCATACTGAATGCATGCATTGATACACATTTACTTCTGTCAGTATAGAGCATGTTTCTATGATTGTAGAGTGATCTGTGAATCAAGCTCCTTAAAAATGTCACTTTAGATTTTCAAAAAGACAGAAGATTTACAATGGAAAGAATATGAATTTTAGTCCAGAGAAATTATATCGAGCTCTGATAATATAAGACAGGCCAGTTAGTTTATCTGAACCACTCTCTATCTATAAAAATGATATAATATGATGTAGTTCAAAGGGTGGCATGTGCAAGAAAATAAAATGTAGACAATATATATGGCATATTGCATGTGTGCAATAAATGCTAGCTGTGTTCTCTTTTCTTCGCTGCTAACTGATAGGTTGTAGCTGTTAAGTAAACAACCACTTTTTTTTAAAAAATTAATGAAATAGACAACAAGGAAAGAAATACATAGTCTTCTTTTCAGGAACCTCAAAACCAGTGGGATTAGTAAATATCATTATGGTGTTGGTTGGGAGACAGTATTCAAAATCAATTGTGGATATCAGAGACATTGTTTCATAATTATATGCATCTTTTGCTTGTGCTTGAAGAGAACAACACAAAAGATAAAAATACAAGGTTTACTCAGTAATAAAGAACATGAACAATGTTCAAGAAGTGAGCATATATAATTAAGCCAATCATTCGACAATATGTTTGAGCTACTATTTTATGTCATATGCATACAAGTTATCTTGGTAGGTGCTGGAAGGAATGGAAATTTGCACAAGATAACTTACTACTCTTAACTCCTTCAAAAAGAGTTCCAGTGTGGAGGATACAAATATTTACAAGAAATATAGGAATATTAGCTTGTTTCTTGAAATAATGAAAACAAAAACAAAGAAAATATATTCATATTCTCTTTTTTAGACTTCCTTTGTATCACCTATCAATCAGCATAAATATATAATTAATTTACATGGTCACTAACCAAATGCATATGTCCATTCTGTTCATCAGAATTCTTTAGGCAGTCTTCATAAAATTGTTGAACAGATTTCTTGTAGATATTTAGAGTCATTTATTTTCCTTAAATGTTGTTTTAAATTGTCATGTTTTCATTATAATCTAAACAAATAATTAATCAAACTTAGGTTATTGTGTCTATTAGGAAGGATTATCTTTTCTCTGGTAGTAGTAATATTTATTATAAGATGATCTCATAGATAGAGGTGTCTAATTTTCAAAAATTTTATGATATATTTATCTTTCTTCTATCACTAATTTTGCTTAAATTACTTATATATCCTTTGTTTTATACTCTTTATTTTTGGATAAATCCAAAATTAGTTCATAAAATTATTGCAAGAGGGGTGCTTGGGTGGCTCAGTCGGTTAAGCATCCGGCTTCGGCTCAGGTCATGATCTCACGGTTCATGGGTTTGAGCCCCACGTTGGGCTCTGTGCTGACAGCTAGCTCAGACCCTGGAGCCTGTCTTTGGATTCTGTATCTCCCTCTCTCTCTGACCCTCCCCTGCTCATGCTCTCTCTCTGTCTCTCAAAAATAAATAAAAAACATCAAAAATAATTTTTTTTAATTATTGCAAGAAAAAATGCTAGCTGTGTTTGTTGAGGGTAAAATAAACACTAGACAATAACCTTATATTCGTTCATGAAACAATTTGGAATGGTTATATGATCTTAAAATTACAGTTATGAATTAAACTTATTTCAGAAATCTGGGTATATAATTATAACCCATACTGTTTTATATATTCACATATAGTCACATATAGGAAACTGCCTTCCTGGGGCGCCTGAGTGGCTCACTCGGTAGAACGTTCGACTTCGGTTAGGTCATGATCTCACAGTTTGTGAGTTCCAGCCCCCGCATCTGGCTCTGTGCTGACAGCTCAGAGCCTGGAGCCTGCTTTGGATTCTGTGTCTCCCTCTCTCTCTGACCCTCCCCTACTCATGCTCTTGCTCTCTCTCCCTCTCTCTCTCTCTCTCTCTATCTCTATCTCTCTCTCAAAAATAAGTAAATAAAACATTTTTAAAAAATAAAAAATAAATAAAAAAGAAACTGCCTTCCTTTACACATTGTCACTTAGTTGATTTGAACTTCCAGGAACGCTTGTAAAAAAGTAGGAAAAATGTTATTGGAGTCAATGATGAAAATGAAAACTAACCCATGAAATTTTAATAGATGCTTCTAAGTGTTTAAAGAGAAGTAGAGGTGTTTAAATAATGTATTAGAAAAGAAGAAAACCCTCCAAATTAGAACTTTAGCTTCCACATTAAGGAATTTAAAAAAAAAAGAAAAAAACAACAAAGGAAAGTTATAGTAAAGACTACAACATCAGTCAATAAAACAGGAAGATGAACAGCAGAGATCATTGAGCTTACACTGTGACAAGAGTAATAAAAGTGACGAATTTTTAGCTAGAATTACTAACATAAAAGGAGCCTTAACAAATTAATATAATTAGTAAGGTTAGGAAATTGGCAGAAATTAAAATGAGTATAATGAACAATATAAACAAATTTATGCCAACAATTTGGTCAACTTAGATGAGAGGACAAAGTTGAAGAAGACAAATCATGCCAAAACTGACAATCAAAAATAAAAAACATGAATAGATAAACAATAAATTTAACTTGTAATGAAAATATTCCCACCTTCTTCCACCAATATCCAAACAATTACTTTTACTAAATATCTACATAGGAAATAATGCTGATTTTTCACAATTGGCTTCTACAGTTACTTTTATTAAATAATTATATAAGCAGTGTACCCATTGTTGATTACTTAATTTAGAAGACAGAGGACATGAAGTTCTTCCCAATTCATATGATTATACACGATTATTCATTATGGTATACCCCAACAGCAAAGCCAGAAAAAGACAACACACAAAAGAAAACACAGACCAAAATCCTTAATGGATATAAACACAAGAATTCTCAACCAACTATTATATTCAATAGTAAAATAAAAGAGATACAATAAAACATATAAAAATATTATGAATCACAATCAGAGGAGATTTACCTCAGAAAAGCGAGGTTGGTTTAACATATGGAAAACCATGTAATATATCACTCACATAGAAAGATGGAGATGGAGAACCAGATGGAATGTCTTCTCGTCCTTGGGTGAAGTCTTTGACACACCAGTTCTGGGAACGTATTATATGGTAATTGAGAGGATACCAATTTATTGGCTTGATATTACATGTTTACCACATATACCTTTAAATTTTTATGTGCACAGGCAGCGATACAGTGACAAATAGAATACCATGGCCTACATTGATCTTATAAAGTAAGGAACACACCTAGAAGAGACATCTGAGTGGTCCCTTTTGATGGCTTCCAGTATTACACATGCATTAGAAAAAAAATGCAGTGTCAGAAATCTCTCTGGGTTATTTTTTTCCGTATATTCATATGGGTGGAAAACCAGATGAGCCTCAATTTCTTTTATTGGCAATTTATTTTGAGTTTACCCAAGTTCAACAACCTGTGTCTCCTCATCTCCTTTGTAAAATAGGGGTAACAAATGGAATTATTCTTTTGGCTGGTTACTAGGAAGCGAAAGTAAGTTAATTCTTGCATAATATTTAGAATGGGTTCCAACACATAGCAAGGGCTTGAGAAGTGTGAGCTATTACATTATTTTCTGACAAGTAAGATCATTCCCTTTATGGTAAATTTAAAGAAATTCTGAAGCAGCTTTAGTCACTGTGCTCTACAGGTATCTAGAGGATGCTATACTGTTATAAAAAGGCAGAATTTCTAAGAAATATTCATGTTGTGTCATTATAGCAATATGACCTGTGTCCCACACATACGACACTTAATCTAATATTGATCATGTAGCACCATTAATTATGAGAGGAGGCATGTGTGGTTGTAAACCATTGTTTCCCAAATTGAAATAATATAAAAAATAAATTTCCTGATGATATTCCATAGAGATTAACTACTAGTTGTGTTATATCATACATCTTGTCATCTTGGTTTAATTTTTATATATATTTTTATACCATAGAGATTAGTAATTGTTGTGGAGCTTAATGGGCCCATTCCCCAGGAGCTTCAATTATGGTATAAATAAGTGTCTGCCTACTACATACATCTTACATCTTCAGCACCGGAGACAAAATGTTAGTCTCTCAGGTTTGTTAGCTAGAACTAGGTTTTGGTTACTTGAAAATAGAAACGAAAATATTTTGTCTGTAAACAATTGTTTTAAAGATCTACTGAACTCAACTCTTCTAGTTAGAGAATGTTTAACAGGACCCATATTCCTGTGCAGTTACTATTTAAAGTGATTTTGCATTTCAATATTCAGATATAGTTAATGGTGAATTTAGAACAATTTTCTCTCGAATATTAAACATGAATGTGTAAGAAAGAAGGCAGAATAAACAAATGACAGCCCTCTTCTCTCTCTCTCTCTCTCTCTCTCTCTCTCTCTCTCTCTCTCTCTCTCTCTCTCACACACACACACACACACACACACACACCACACACTCTCTCTCTCTAAAAATAAAACATAAAAAGCTTAATCTACTAGTTACAGATAGATCTCTATTTTATGCATTCATACCTCTATATGTATGCCCTCATTTACACCTACACATATACACCCAGTGTACTATTCAGAATCCTTTTTAAAAAACTTGACACCTCCAAAATGTAATTTTAAATAGCATGATAATTTTCTGTCCTAGATATGATGTACACACATTTTAACACTTTATTTCTGAGAATGAGTTTTTTGTTAATATTTTAGACAGTATTGCAATATAGTTTTGCACATCGTTTTTACAATTTTATCACTGTAACTAAATATTTCTTCTAACAGCTTATTAAGAATAAAATCTCTCATAAAAGATATGAGATAGCTTTTACTGGTTTCAGGGTTAAGACTTTGAATTCATGCTGCCTCATAACTTTCCAGAAAAATGTATTCAAGAATTCTATCTTTCTGAGAATTTGTGTAGATCATTACTATTATTATAATTATTAAACCACTTGGCTAATTTGATAGATAAATTTATTACTTTTAATATATATTTTAAGTCTCTTCTTTCTTTTTTTAATGTTTATTTATTTATTTTGATAGAGCAAAAGCAAGTGTGGGGGAGGGGCAGAGAAAGGCAGAAAGAATCTTAAGCAGGTTCCTCACTGTCAGTGTGGAGCCCTATGCAGCCTTTGAACTCATGAACTTTGAGATCATGACCTGAGCTGAAATCAAGAGCCTGGTGCTTAACCAACTGAGTAACCCAGGCACCCAAGTCTCTTGTTACATAATCAATATTTAAAGGGCTTTTCTGAGCCACAAACCTCAAAAATTAGTCATACTTTTCCAAAATAGATTTTGAGAAAACCTTGTTTCAAATCTGTGTTTCTGATAGACTCAACAACAAAGCAATGTTTTAGAGAATCAAAGTAGGTGTTACTCTGCTGGACAGAGCTTATTAAGTTTCTTTGGAGAACAGATTTCTAATTTCTGTTTGGCTTTGAAATGTATCATTGAATCTGTTTTCAATTCCATTAAGCAACTGAACTTGATCTTCTCATTTTGATAGATAAAGGTTGGAATCATTCAAGGTTTCTGCTGATGCTTAATTAATTTGGATCAGTGGCATCCAGTGAAACACATAACAGTTCAAATTATTTGACCACTATATTTTGTTATATCTTATAAATACAATGTTTGATAGCAATGTTATATTTTTATGAAATTAATATTAATGTGTTTTTTCTCCCTTTTTCAAAGAAACACAAAATTTATCATTTGTTTTCCTAATCCCGACACCTGGCAGGAATGGACACAGGAAACTGCTCCAGGGTCACAGAGTTCATTCTCCTCGGATTCGCAGGAGCCCCAGAGCTGAGAGTCTTCCTCTTCCTGCTGTTCCTTCTCATCTATGGAGTCACGGTGCTGGGCAACCTGGGCATGATTGCAGTGATTCAGGTCAGCTCTCACCTTCACACTCCCATGTACTTTTTCCTCAGCCACTTGTCCTTTGTGGATTTTTGCTACTCCACGATCATTGTGCCAAAGGTGCTGTCCAATATCTTAAGCAAGGACAAAGCCATCTCCTTCCTGGGATGCATGGTGCAATTCTATTTATTTTGTACCTATGCGATCACTGAGGTCTTCCTGCTGGCTGTGATGGCCTATGACCGCTTTGTGGCCATCTGGAACCCACTGCTGTACATGGTCACCATGTCCCAGAATCTCTGTATGGAGCTGGTGTCTGGCTGCTATCTCTGTGGGATGGCGTGTTCTCTGATCCACTTGTGTTTAGTGCTTGAGATCCCATCCTACAGATCAAATGTGATTGACCACTTCTTTTGTGATCTACCCCCTCTCTTATCCCTTGCCTGCTCTGATGTCACTATGAATGAACTCATAGTGTTCATTGTGGCCACTGTCAATGAGATCATCACCCTACTGATCATCTTCACCTCCTACTTGTTAATTCTCATCACCATCCTGAGGATGCATTCTGCAGAGGGAAGGCGCAAAGCCTTTTCCACCTGTGCCTCCCACCTCACGGCCATCCTGGTCTTCCATGGAACAATCCTTTTCACTTACTGCCACCCCAGTTCTGGCAACAGTATGGATACTGACAAGGTGGCCACGGTGTTCTACACTATAGTGATCCCCATGCTGAACCCTCTCATCTACAGCTTGAGGAACAAGGATGTGAAAGAAGCTCTCAGGAAAGTGTTGACATCTAGATTACCTTTTAAAAAACTATTTTCTTAACTAGATATCAGATTTTTAATGAGGGGCTGGTTTTGGATGGATGTAAATGAAAAGTAAAGTATGGGAGATTTTTTTATGAGCTGGGTGACTATGCATGCTTTTTTGTTTTCCACTTGTCTTATTAAGTCATATATTCTCTCTTTTATGGATAATTCAAATGCACCTGATGACATTGCTGCTCTCCTCAATCTTTAATTGCTTTGAGTGGGTTTGGGAGTGATTGTTAGATTCCATTTCTTGGCTTGAGAACAAATTTATATATTTCTAACAAAGTAAACAAGTCTTTTCATCATCATTAAAGCATGCAACCTTTTTCATTAAACTGACTTCATTTTTTTTCTATGCAATGCATGAGACAGACACATCTGTCTCATAGCCTATGTATTTTAGTGAAAAATGGAGTAAATTTCTATGTATGATTTTTAGTCATTTTTGTTTTTTAATTTTTTTCCATTGCCATATTATCATTTTAGAACTTTTAAAGTTTCTTTTAAGGGTATTAAGAAGCACAAACTTCCAGTCATAAAATAAATCAGTCATCGGATGAAAAGTACAGCATAGGAAATATAGTCAATAACTTGTAATAATGTGTGATAACAGATAATATCCAAACCAACCATGATGAGCCTGTGTAATGCATAGAATTGTTGAATCACTATGTACCTCTGAAAATAATATAACATTGTATGTCAAGTATACTTCAATAAAGTAATAAACAAATTTAAAAAACTGTCTTTTCTACAAAATAGAGATAATACTCTAGTTTTCTAATAAAATTTCTATGAAAATTAAATTATGCCTCTTAAATTCTTAGCATTATATATGATATATTATAAGTGATTAATAAAATATATTACTTTGTTTATTTTTAGTCTTACCTTTTGTTCTCTATTCTATATTTTAATTCTTGGTTAAATAAGTCGATGTTATATTTGATTCCTTATCTTTCTTAAGTTTCTGTGTACTAATTAATTTTTTCTTCTGCTTCATATTATTTTAGGCATTTACTCTATTTTTATATGTATTATTGCATAAACCTATTGATTGCATTGGTTTGCCATGGCTTCTGGGGGGAAAGAAAAGATGTCTATAAATTTGGTAACTTCAAACAATAGACTTCACAGTTCTGGAGGGCTGAAATTCAAAATCACTCTCATTGGGCCAAAATCAAAGTGTCAGGAATGCCACACACCTTCAGGAGGCTCTTGGGGATGATACTTTCTTCATCTCTTGCAGTTTCTGGTGGCTACAAGCATTCTTTGAGTTTCATGTGTTTAAAAAGCCTCTTTAGTCACCCAGGAGCTCACATTTTAACCAGTTACTTAATCTGATCTCTTCAGAATCTACAATGTTCCTTTCAGAGACCTTGGGTTTTAGATTCTCAGAGACACAGAGTAGCTTTCATCTGGGCTTGGATAGTTACTGGTTTCCGTATCCTACTCAGACATAGGTATACTTTTCATATGGAGAGACTGATTTGTTTTATTTTTAAAAAGTCTCATTTACATTCAAGTCCAGAAAAAGAAAATTGATATTATTGTTCTTTTTCCCTCCCAAGGTTTCTTCATAGATAGCATCTGCAGTTATCTGGGAATAATTGAGGAATACCAAATGCTCCTCAAACATATCTGCAACACAACTATGTAAAAGTTTCTTTTTTATTTTTAAATGGTTTTATTTTATTTATATAATCTGATCACTCCCTTACTTGCAAACTATGGAAATTGATATGTAATTTTCATTCTCTTACTATTTGCATATCAATTTTCTGGTAGGGACCCAACCTCCCTTATCTTAGTTGGCCTCTGTCTTTGCACTATTGATTTGCAACTCTCTTGGGAGGTTCTGAGGTGTAATTTAGGTGGTGTAATAATAAGTCACCCTTATTATTTGGAGGGAGGGAGGGACTGGAAGAAAGAGGCAGCCTACTCCAAGTTGATAGGTACCAGTTTTAATAAAGGGAACTTACATACGAAGTTGCCTTGGGCAGTAGCAAGACAAAATGGATCCCTGCACACACACATACCCACCAAATCCTAAAATTTTATAAAAAGATCCTAACTGGGTTCAGTCATATATACCATGCAGGTGTTCTTAACACCACATCAAGGCTAAGTCCTTGGAGCAGACTCTGCGAGTGGGACAGGCAGGCAAAACATACATTTAAGGACAAGGGAGGGGGTGAAGAGCCTCTGAGTGCCAGGGTCTAACTCATCAGTCATGTCTTTTATTCATTCATTCACTAATTCATTTGTTCATTGATTCATTCATTTATATCCAAGTTAGTTAGAATATAATGCAATAATGATTTCAGGAGTAGATTCCAGTGATTCATCCCTTACGTATAACACCCAGTGTTCATACCAGCAAATGTCTTCCTCAATACCCCTTACCCCTTTAGCCCATCCCCCCATCCAAACCCCTCCAGCAACCCTCAGTTTGATCTCTGTATTTAAGAGTCTCTTATGGTTTGTCTCTCTCCTTGTTTTTATATTATTTTTGCTTTCTTTTCTTTATGTTCATCTGTTTTGTATCTTAAATTCCACATATGAATGAAGTCATATCATATTTGTCTTTCTCTGATGAATTTTGCTTAGCATAATATCCTCTAGTTCCATCCACATAGTTGCAAATGGCAAGATTTCATTCTTTTTGATTCCTAAGTAATACTCTATTGTGTGTGTGTACATGTATACACACTCACACACACACACACACACACACACACACACACACAGTTGCAAATGGCAAGATTTCATTCTTTTTGATTCCCAAGTAATACTCTATTTTGTGTGTGTATATATGTACACATACACACACACACACACACACACACACACACACACACATATATATATATATATATATATATATATATATATATATATATATATCACATCTTTATCCTTTCATCTGTCAGTGGACATTTGGGCTCTTTCCATACTTTGGCTGTTGTCGATAGCACTGCTGTAAACATTGGGGTGCATGTGCCCCTTCAAAACAGCACACCTGAATCCCTTGGATAAATACCTAGTAGTGCAATTGCTGGGTCGTAGGGTAGCTATTTTTAATTGTCTGAGAAAACTCCACACTGTTTTCCAAAGTGGCTGCACTGGTCTGCATTCCCACAAGCAGTGCAAAAGAGATCCTCTTTCTCTTCATCTTTGCCAACATCTGTTGCTGCCTGAGTTGTTAAATTTATCCATTTGGAATGGCATGAGGTACATATCTCATTGTGAATTGAGTTTGTATTTCCCGGATGCTGAGTCATGTTGAGCATTTTTGCATGTATCTGTTAACCATCTCGGTGTCTTCTTCGAAGAAGTGTCTATTCATGTCTTTTGCCCATTTCTTCATTGGGTTGCTTGCTTTTTGAGTTTTGAGTTTGACAAGTTCTTCGAGATTTTTGATACTAACTGTGTATTGGATATGTCATTTGCGAATATCTTCTCACATTTTCATCAGTTGCCTTTTGCTGATTGTTTCCTTCACTGTGCAGAAGCTTTCACATTTTGTTGATGATGTTCCTCAGCATACAACCCATAGGATTTGGGGGAAGAGTTCATGGCCAGTAATCAGGAAATACAGTGACTGGTTTCTGAGTGAATTGGCTCATGCATAGTTAATGAGCTAGTGACTAACTGAGGTTCTGGTTAAACTATTAGAAAAGAAGCTTCTTTTTGTTGATATAAACCCTCTGGGCATATAGAAGTTCAAAGCTGCTTATAGCTCTCTTTGCCAAGATGGCAAGATTTATATAGATCTAGCTTGATCTTTTTTCATGAGACAACACATTCTCCCTAAATCTCAGTTTCACGCTTACAATTTGCCACACACTTCTCGATCTTTGCATAATTGCTTATGTTGTTTCTTTTATCATCTCTCATTCACTATTCTGTATTTGACAAAATTCTTAACTGTACAGTTTGAGTTATCCTCCTTTTTTCTGTCTTTTACCCAAAACACTGCCTGGTACACATATTCACAGAGCAGATGTATTTATTAAATAAAGATTCTCTGATTTATTGTGGCCTTGGATGGCCAGAATTCTGCTTGCACATTGATGCACCCTTAGCACATATCAGAGTCATTAACTACATTCATAATTGGTTTTACACTGATATTTGACTTTCAAGGTTTCTAATTCTCAACAACTAGATAGATATATTTTTGCTTCTTTCTAGTTTATTCTACCATCCTATCACATAGAATAATATTCTGATAGCTGTTTGATAAATTGCTCTGATATAGTTAAATCAGACAACAAATAACATAATCTATTTTATATATAATTATCTACCATTTCAAAGCTAAAATAGTCTTCTTTGAAACATCTTCAAGATATAGAAAAACATATTACATCATTTCATTTTGTGTTTTTGTTTTTAAACATTTTCTCAGTAAAACTGTTTAATTGCTCACGTATCTTTTCCCACTGGGATTTGGATACCAGAGTGTGTGTTCCTAGGATCCTAAGTGAGATCTGAAAGTTAATCTCAGAAGACTCAAGGCAAAATATAAAAGGTCTTGCATTATCCTAAGGAACCACCACCTTCCTAAGGGAGGCACAGATTTCGCTTAAGAACACAAAAGGTCTACCCAAATGGATTATGGAAAATCTTGCAATGGATCAATTTTTTAAATATTTAACTGCCAAACCTGATTTTTCCAGTGAAAAATGACCTGGTGCTGACAACAGAGTAGTAAGGTGAATGAAAGAAAGACAATGATCTGGTAAGTGTTCTTCACACAATGCTGGGATTTCAAAGATAGACAGGATTTTAAGTGCTCATCTTCATAACATCATTTATTTTACACACAAGAAACTGATGACTTGAGAAGATACATGATTAGAATAACACAGGTTTTAATTCTCAAGGTATCTCCAACAAAAGCAACATTACCACTACCAACAAAAACAATAAAAACTAATAGATGATATTCTTAGGACAATCTTTAGCATTATTGGACTCTCTGATTAGAATTGTAAATATAAACACAGTTCTCATTGCTTATTATTATTTTTTTAAATTGAGCAGACTGAGGTATAAATTGGGGTTAAGCCATTTATATGTAATATTATTTATTCTATCCTGTAGTCATGTGTTGATACAAATAATTACCAATATATAGGTAACAGGACTGCGGTAGGGTTAGGGGAGTGGCTTGGAGGGAACAGAAAAGTGGTTTACTAAGTTAGTGACTATATTGAGCTCTATATTGAGCCCTATCAAAATATGTAATGTTGCTAAACTCTTTTAGAAACCCCAATTTTCATCCTCACCTGCCAATTGCATAGAAAAGCAGATTATTTGAATTCTGTTTGGACTCTTCTTAATTTTTTTATAACTTGTATTCCTTTTCCCTTCTATTGTTCCATTTGACATTTATATTTCATTTTTGAATCCTGAAAGTCTCTTTTAATCTTAAAGTATATGAGATCCTTGAAAAATCATTATAAGAAAATACTCTCTATAAAACTGAATTATTACCTTTGATTTTGTAGAAATAAGGGATTTGGGGTGGTGGGGTCGGGGTGGCTTAGTTAAGCATCTGACTTCAGCTCAGGTCATAATCTTGCAGTCCATGAGTTTGAGCCTGGCATCATGCTCTGTGCTGACAGCTCAGAGCCTGGAGCCTGCTTTGGATTCTGTATCTCCTTCTCTCTTTGAGATCCTTGAAAAATCATTATAAGAAAATACTCTCTATAAAACTGAATTATTACCTTTGATTTTGTAGAAATAAGGGATTTGGGGTGGTGGGGTCGGGGTGGCTTAGTTAAGCATCCGACTTCAGCTCAGGTCATAATCTTGCAGTCCATGAGTTTGAGCCTGGCATCATGCTCTGTGCTGACAGCTCAGAGCCTGGAGCCTGCTTTGGATTCTGTATCTCCTTCTCTCTTTGCCCCTCTGCCTCTCACACTTTGTATCTGTCTCTCTCAAAAATAAGTAAACATTAAAAATTTTTTTAAAAAGAAATAAGGGATTTGGTAGAAAAGAAGTGGTTGTTTTCCATGGCTCAGATCTCAAGCTTATTTAAACATTGACCTGAAAAATGGGCCTCTTTTGTTTTTCATGTCTACTTTTTGAATTTCATTCTTCATACTTACCAAAAGACTGAATGGCACACAAAAAAAGAATTTCATCCACCTTTGCTTTTCTAGCCACTGGCTATAATTTTATCTCTTTTGCCTTCACAGTAGTGGCTAGTGTTGCACTTTTAGGTCAACTGACAATCTTATCTCTCATATTTGTAGACAGGAATAGATTAGCTGGCACTCAATGAGAGTTGATATTTTCTAAGGAAGATTCCATATGTATTTCAGGAAAGGAAAGCTCCAAAGAGTTGACTAGTAGCTCAGAGATAGCTCTTTCTCCAATTAACACTTTTTTTTTTTTTTTTTTTTTTTTTTTTTTTTTTTAGCAATGGGTTTGGAGCAAGATAGAGGATATGAGTTAAAATGGGAATATATGTGAAAACTGAAGGTATTTCAATGCTGGGCTTGTAGGGGACAGGAAATACTTTAAGGGTTTAGGAAGAAGACAACATAATACAAAATCTATTTTATACAGGTACTTCTTAGAGTGGTTTATGGATTCATGTTGTAGTATGTTTGAAAGTAGGGTGGGAATTGATTGGCAAAAATGAGGCCAATTAATAAGTTCAACTCAGGGAAGGAGGGAGGATATTAAATAACGGAGTGTCAGTGATGATAAAGAACCATTGCTGGGGCACTTGCATTGTTCAGTCAGTTGAGCATCGTACTTCAGCTCAGGTCATGATCTCATGGTCCATTAGTTTGAGCCCTGTGTCGGGCTCTATGCTGACAGATTAGAGTCTGTAGCCTGCTTCAGATTTTGTGTCTCCCCCTTTCTCTCTCTCTCCCCAACTCACATTCTGTCTCCCTCCCTCTCTCTCTCAAAAATAAATAAACATTAAATTTTATTTTTTAAAAAAGAAAGAAACATTGGATATTTGCCATGTTTCTTAAGTTCTTGTTCGGTTTTTGGTAAGAGAAGGTTTATTTTTTGGACTTATTTGGCAGTGGAGGTGACATAGATCATAGAATAAGCATATGGGTACATGGTACATAGATACTTTGGGGTACATGTGTCCCTATGATTCAGCACTCCTGTATCCTTTGGATAAATTCCTAGTAGTACTATTGTTGGTTTGTTGGGTAATGCTATTTTTAATTTTTTGAGGAACCTCCACACTGTTTTCTAGAGTGGCTGCACCAGTTTGCATTCCCACCAACAGTGCAAGAAGGTTCCTGTTTCTCCACATCCTTGCCAACGTCTGTAGTTTCCTAATTTGTTCATTTTATCCACTCTGACTGGTGGGAGGTGCTATCTCAATGTGGTTTTGATTTGTATTTCTCTGATGATGAGTAATGTTGAACACCTTTTCATGTGTCTGTTAGCTATCTTGATGTCTTCTGTGGAAAAGTATCTATTCATGTCTTCTGCCCATTTCTTCACTGGATTATTTTTTTTTTCAGTCAGAGAAAGACAGATATCATATGTTTTCACTCATATGTGGAACTTAAGAAACTTAACAGAAGGCTGTGGAGAAGGGAAAAGGAAAAAGTATCAAACAAAGAGGAAAGCAAAGTATAAGAGACTCTTAAATACAGAGTAAAAACTGAGGGTTGATGAGAGGGGGCAGAGGAGAGGGTAAAATGGGTGATGGGCATTGAGGAGGGCACTTGCTGGGATGAGTACTGGGTGTTGTATATAAGCGATGAATCACGGAGATCTACCCCCAAAACCAAAAGCACACTTTACACACTGTATGTTAGCCAATGGACAATAAATTATATTAAAAAGTGGTGACTTATATACAAATGTAAAATGAAACACTCTGTGATTTTACTTCATCATTCATTCATTAAGCGGTTCTAATTGGTCTAAAAGATAATGCAAAGAATATATATCAGGAATTCATTATTTGGGCGCCTGTGTAGCTCAGTTGGTTAAGCGGCCAATTTCAGCTCAGGCCATTATCTCACAGTTTGTGGGTTTGAGCCCCACGTTGGCTGTGTGCTGACACCTCAGAGCCTGGAGCCTGTTTCAATTCTGTGTCTCCCTCTTTTTCTGGCTCTCCCTCACTCACACTCCGTGTGTCTCTCTCTCTCTCAAAAATAAACAAAAATAAAAAAATAGAAGTCATTATTAAGAAGGGCACTTATGATGAGCACTGGCTTTATATATAAGTAAAGAATCTCTAAATTCTACACTTGAACGTTTTACCATATACATTAACTAACTAGATCTTAAATCAGAACGTAAAAAGAAAAAAACCTCACAAATAAATATACCAATAGATTAAAAAACTGGCTACTTCCATAGAAGGGAGGGAAATCGATTATCTCTACATTTGACCAAATGTGCATGTCCGTTGACATGTACTGTGTGGCTATTGATTCTCAGCGACTTACAGATTTCTAAACTAGAGTAAGGACAATCAAAGGCTGAAAGGTAGAGAGGTAGCAGAGTGAGCCCTTTTTCAACATCTTGTACAATTATTCATGGCAGAAGGCATGAACACATTCTCAGATATCATTATCATATTCCTTAGATTGAATTTATTAAATTTGTAGGCATGAGAATTTCTCTAGCTGTGTTCTGTAGCTTGAATTCCAGAAAATTAAACAGACATCTGGACTGATTCAGAATTAGCATGACACCAGCGTTAGAACCGTGAAGGAACAAGATGGTGAGGAGATAAAGACTGTAGGAGGAAACTCATTTAACACGTATCATTTGATTATAAGGTACTATTTCTGTCATGTCATAAGTGATGAACTGAAACTCAGTGACTAATCGGCTGGACCAAGGTCTCGCAGCTTCTGAGTGACAGAGCTGGGATTCAATCACTTGCATAATTAATGCAGAACTTTTTTTCTTTCTGTTTTATCAGTGGATTTCAAATAACTCTTAGGAGTTCTTTTGTTCCTCAGAGGGGAAGCCACATCTCAAGGTGAGAAACATAGAACTTCTGCTCCTCTTCCTATACAGGGTTTCAGCTGGAACAGCAATGCTATCTGTTGTGAAAATAAAAAACAACACAAATGGGGAGAGAGGCTATTTATTTGGTTTGCTATGTGGTTAGCCTCTATTACTTGACCTTGGTGGAGGATGAGAGAGTTGAAGAAAGTAGAGCTCAACAACTGATTTGATGTTGGTGCCCTTAAATATGTAAAACAATAGCTTTACATAATAGAAGTGGTCCACTGTCAATTTAATGAAGAAAATTAAATCTGAATATTTGAAATGTATAATACTACACTAGCTCTACTTATGCCTAGGTGTCATCAGGATGCCCAAGTGGATTTATAATTATTCTATTTATTTTGACTGTTTTCTTTGTTATTTTCTAGTGAATGTTGAGGTTGCTATGCGTATTTCCATTATTATTACCGTGTCACAACTTCAGAGGTCCAGGGGCACTGCAGAGAATGGAGTTGGAGAACCACACTGTGAAGACGGAGTTCTTTCTCTTAGGATTTAGTGACCATCCAGAACTTTGGATGGTTCTTTTTGCTGTGTTCCTTTTTATCTACTCTGTTACCTTAGTGGGGAACCTAGGGATGATCTTTTTAATCATGACCAGTTCCTATTTGCACACCCCTATGTACTTTTTCCTCCGCATATTGTCCTTCATAGATTTATGCTACTCCTCTGTCATTGCTCCCAAACTACTTGTGGACTTGGTTTCCAAGAAAAAGACCATTTCTTACAAGGGCTGCGCTGCACAGTTATATTTTTTCTGCTCTTTGGTTGACACAGAATCTTTCCTCTTGGCCGCCATGGCTTATGACCGGTACATAGCAATCTGCAACCCATTGCTTTATAGTGTTATTATGTCCAAGAGGATTTGCTGCCAGCTTGCACTTGGAGCATTTTTGGGGGGTACCATGAGCTCAATTATTCACACTACTAATACCTTCCATCTGTCTTTCTGCTCCAAAGAAATTAATCATTTCTTCTGTGATATCTCCCCACTCTTCTCTGTGTCTTGCACTGATACTTACATGCATGATATTGTTCTGGTGGTTTTTGCTGGTTTGGTGGAAGCTATCTGTCTTCTAGCAGTTCTTCTCTCTTATGTCTGCATCATAGCAGCTATTCTTAAAACAGGTTCTGCTGAAGGAAGAAGAAAAGGGTTCTCCACTTGTGCCTCCCATCTGACTGTGGTCACTATTTACCATGGTACTCTCATTTTTATTTATTTGCGCCCCAGCACTGGTCATTCGCTGGACATTGACAAAGTGACCTCTGTGTTCTATACATTGATTATACCTATGTTGAATCCTCTAATTTACAGTCTGAGGAACAAAGATGTCAAAAATGCCTTTAGGAAAGTGATGAGCCGAAAATTGCTTTTGTAAGAAAGAATGAAAATGAGCCTGGCAACTTTTCAACAATATCTGTTCTTTGGACCTTTGGTTCTCACTATTGGGAAAGTCAGTTTAATATGGAAGTTTCCCAAATCTGTGGGTTATGAGGCTGCTACTACAAAATAGGACCAGAGCCTAACATCAGAACCAGGCCACATAACAACACTTGTATTATGTCTATCTCTTTATTATTTTACAGTTGAATTTTTTAATATGTATCCAGGAGTAGATTTATCCTTCAAATAATATCCTATATTCCATATTCTTACTCCTTTTGTCTCTCATCCTAAATTTTATAACAATTATTCTCAATATTGGTAAGCCATTAAAAATCACAATTCTCTTTTTCTGAAAGAAACAAAATGCAATTTACTGAGACTATTTTTCAATTAATTTTTATTTCCATGCAAATGTGTGTATTGCAGCTTAGCTGTCTAATTAAATTCACCCTAAAAAGTCTTCCCCAAATTTTAATTCCTATATGATTTTTTTTCTGATACTCCTTCAGTTACAGATTACATCCTAAACCTCACTAGAATCTTAAGTGTGCTTCTTTTAAGACTCTCAGAATTTTTTTTTTTATCTAACATTGTGGCTGTCTGTGTGTGTTTTATCCTTCTACTAGATTTATTCACTTATTATTGTTCCTTATTTGATGCCTTGAATATTTATACAGCATTTCTCCTAATATCGATACTGAGTAAACATTCATGAAATAAACCTAAGTACATTTGCTATTGGCTGTTTTTTTATTTAGATTATGTACCTATGGATAGGCAGAAACTATTTCTCTTGCAATATTTTTGTTTCCTTCTCCAGAGGGGTACTATATACACACATGACTGTTTCAATATATTGTCAAGTATGGTGCCTTATTAAAAAACAATTTTCGAATATCAACAAAGTTAATGTCTGGCTTATAAACTATTTCCTTGAGAAGATATTGTCTGAAATCTCTTGACTGGTAAGCAAAGAGCTGAGGTTTCTAAGGGAGCTTATTCCCTGAGTGCCAGAGATTGGAGGAGAAGCCAACAAATGATCAGATCATTTGTTGATCTACTGGGACTTGACTCATAGATAAGGTATGGTAGAATGTGTAAAAAAAAGTGTTAAACCAAAAGTGACATTAAACAGTGGGAGAGAGGGTCAATTAGACAAGAAAGCCTTCTGACAGTGAAAATGCAGGCTGGTATACAAACAAGGATCACACTTCCATTTACCTATCTTTCCAAGAAGGTTTTTGTCCATACAGCTCAGTGGTGAGGTAAGGCTCTAGTCAATGTGGTCAACAGGGAAGAATGGAATGGCAACATGATGGTAATGAGAAACAAGTGCTTCATCTTAAAATGTGACCAGAAAATGTTCACCACAGTGTGTAGGTTCATCACAGTAGATGGATATTGGCTTTTTTTGTCATTAAGTATATGTTGGCTTATAAACTGGCCTCCTCACACACAGTGGGTAGGGAGAGACTGAAGAAAAAGGCAGACCACTCCAGACAGGTAGGTGGCAGATTTAATGAACTTACTTGCAAGGCTTGACTTGGGCACCCCCAGGATGAGTAGATCTCCACTCCTGTCCTCCAAAATCTTAAAAGCTTTATTTTAAAAATTTTTCAATGTTTTTTTTTAATTTATTTTTGAAAGACAGAGAGAGACAGCATGAGCAGGGGAGGGTCAGAGAGAGAGGGAGACACAGAATCTGAAGCAGGCTTCACGCTCTGAGCCAGCTGTCAGCGCAGAGCCTGACCTGGGGCTCAAACCCACAAAACATGAGATCATGACCTGAGCCAAAGCCGGACCCTTAACCGACTGAGCCACCCAGGCGTCCCCAAATCTTAAAAGTTTATACAGAGGCCTTAACAAGGTTCAGTCATGTAAACTATCTGGGGGACCTCAACTCCACATTGATCTTCAAGTTTATGACCTTGGAACAATTCAAATTGTGGAAATAGTGGGCAGAATGTATATTCCAAGGACAGGGGGAGGGTGAGCAGCCACTGCTTTCAGCTCACAGGTCAACCAGTGATCACATTCTCCCCATGACCTCCTCCAACAATGTCCCATTTCACCAGTGGTCTTTGGGATAGGACCACACAGGATAACATAAAATATGAGGACTCTGGGACCAATTATCAAAACTCAGTTCTTGAAAATGTGGTGGTTGACACAGGTCAAAACTATAGGGGTGCCTGGTTGGCTCAATCAGTTAAGCATCCGACTTTGGCTCAGGTCATGATCTCATGGTTTATGGGTTTGAGCCCCACATTGGGCTCTGTGTTGACAGCTCAGAGCCTGGCATCTACTTTGGATTCTGTGTCTCCCTCTCTCTCTGCCCCTCCCCTGCCCATGCTCTACTTTTCTGTTTCTCAGAAATGAATTAAACCATTAAAAAATTAAAAACATAAATAGTTTCAGAAACTGGCCTGAACATGGGAATGGTGTGGCCAGCATGGGTAGTCATGAAGAAATCTTTGCCTACCTCCAACCAGAAGTGAAGACAGCATTAGGAAAAATAAGTTCCAAGGTGGCTGGGTAGAGAGCTCCAAACATAACCTGTGGCTATGATGTACAACTGGAATCTGAATGACTGGGTGAGCAGGTTCTAAAGTGAATAAAGATGGATTCTGTGGACACCATTTTGTGACAGGATGTCATGAATGATACTGTCTATTCTTTCAGCATTGGCTTTAGTTCCTGAGAGGGAGTTGGTTGGCTCTGAATCATCTTAAACACTCCCTATCATCCTCAAATAAATGGATAAATACCTGATTATAAAAATATCTATGTCTTTATACACACACACACACATATATATAACATATATATATACACATATATATAACATATATATATAACATATATATATATATATATATATATATATATATATATATATATTAAAGCCACATACACATATATATGTTAAAGCCACGTTAAGGATATGAGGAAACTGAGTGTCAACAGGACAATTAACCTATGGCCACACAACTAATAAGTATATGATAATATATAGATATTAACTAGGTCTGTCTCTCTCTGAATTCCAGTTCTTAACTTAAAACCTTTCTCATCTTTACCAGTTTCTAAAACATGTTTAGTATGTTTTCATTAAAGTACATTGTGATGGGAAGGAATTTGGATGATGATGGAGAGCTACTGATACATGGAATATTCTATGAACAACAAATAAATTATTTGAGATTGTAAAGTAAAATATTCAATAGATAATGAGATCCTTTGATTTGTCTTCACACTCCATTCAATCATATTTCAAGACTAATAACTTGCTGAAAATTGCACCTTTTTAAAAATTGTTTATGTTTTCTTATTCATTTTTGAGACACAGAGAGAGACAGCATGAGCAGGGGAGGGTCAGAGAGAGAGGGAGACACAGAATCCAAAGTAGCTCCAGGCTCTGACTAGCTGTCAGCACAAAGCCTGACACAGGGCTTGAACCCATGAACCATGAGATCATGATCTGAGCCAAAGCTGGCCACTTAACCAACTGAGCCACCCAGGAGCCCCCAAAATTGATATTTTGAGGTACACTCAGCCCCACTTATACACTAAAGGAATATATAATATATATATAATAGGGAAGAAGATTTAAATGTAAAAGCTTGCAAACCATGGCCTTCTTCTCCTGAAACCAGAAGTTGCCTCTCTATTCCCTTCTTGACAACAAACTAAAATAAAATGAATCTTGAGAACATCATATTTTTCATAAGTGGATTAATTCTTTTAAGTGGTGGCAGTGTAAACAACACATGCAATTAATTAGCTTTTGGCAAAGGATATAAAATTACCTGACATCCAGCTATTCAGCAATAACCATTATTAAAATTGTGTTTATTTATTTCAGAGATAGACAGCCAATATCATTGATTATTACAAATAGAATTCTATGTAAATATTACTTTGTTCTTTTATTTTCATTGAACATATTATTTGATTAATAAATCTTTCATCTTAAACTGTATCAGTTAAGCATTTTAGTTTCTTAAAACATTTTGGTAGGATAACACTACGAACACATCAAGAAAAATGGCACCCTCTTTCCAGTGGCCTTTGAATAAGGCACAGGTCCTTTACCCCCAACTCTTATTGGTGCTGGTTCTATAAAGCTGTCAGCAACACCATCTCTGTTCTCCAGAGTCAGGGCAGAAAGGGGAACCCACAAGCGGATGTGCACTGGGAGATGCAATGTAAAATTAGAGCACCTGATCCTGGGGAAGTCTGCTGAAATAATGGGGCCAGAATGATGAGGAACAGATGGTCCAAAAATATTTTTACATCACATGATCCCTATCCCTGATATCAGCCTAGGCAAAAAATAAAATAAAATAAAAAATAAATAAAAATGCAGAAAGACTTAATCTAAAATGAGCATACTAGAATAATATTAGAAAATCAAGTGTGTGTGTGTGTGTGTGTGTGTGTGTGTGTGAATTTACAAAGTCTCCTTGCATTAGCTATGTAGAGGACACTCATTCGTTAATTTAATAAATGTTTTAAATGGCATCTGGAGCTGGAACAAAGTAGAACAATGGGTGAACAATCCTGGAAAGGTTGTTGCATTCACAGAACTTTGAGTTGGGGCAGGATATTTTTAACTTACTCTTATTTATTTACTACTGACATACTTCTAAGAGCTGTGATGGAACACTTATAGGGTGATACCAGTCCATGGGAAGGATGCAAACAAACCCGTCTAAACTCACCGACATTCCCCTCTGGCTGAGCAAGTTTATTGAACTCATTGCTTAGAAAGACACTATAACCTTAAGTGTTACGTTTAACTGACATGAGGAGAGTAGTTGCTATTCCAACAAGATCTCACTAAGATCTACACATGAACAGAGAAAGCAGGTATAAAAAAAGATCTTATTTGCAAACCAGCAGTTGAACCTAGTACTACTCTTTCTTAGTTTGAGCAGAAGACTAAGATCAATAATGACTCTCCACTCTCAATTTAGGTACAAAGATAAATAATAGAAACCACGTAGAAGGTTGTGTTGGTGACACTGCAAGAATCTATGTCAAAGGATATGAACTTCATCTCTTAGGATCTTTTAAAAAATACTTCTGGGCCAAAAAATCCAGTTTCAAGTACTAATTATTTTTTTCAGGGCACCTTTCACATCCTTATTCCTTAAACTGTAGATTAGTGGGTTTAACATAGGGATGACAACCGTGTAGAACACAGAGGCCATTTTGTCCGTGTCCATAGAGTAACTGGAGCTGGGTCGGAAATACATGAACAGGAGTGTGCCGTGAAATATAGCCACTGCAGTCAAGTGGGAGGCACACGTAGAGAAGGCTTTTCGTCTCCCTTCCGCCGAGTTCATTCTAAGGATGGTAGTTATGATGTAGGTGTAGGAGAGGAGGACGGTGATGATGCTGCACCCCACCACACAACCAATGAAAGTGAACATCACTATCTCGTTTATGGATGTATCTGAAGAGGAGAGGGACAGCAAGGGTGGGATGTCACAGAAAAAGTGATTGATGATACCGGAATTACAGAATGACAATCGAAATGTGCAGCAGGTGTGGATTGCGGAATCCACAAAGCCCACGATGTAGGCAACGGCCACGAGCTGGATGCAAATTTTCCTGGACATGGCGACTGTATAAAGAAGTGGATTACAGATGGCTACATACTGGTCGTAAGCCATGACAGCCAACATGAGACATTCCACATCTGCAAAGGCCCCGAAAAAATACAACTGAATCGCACACAGGTTATACGGAATCTTCTTTTGTTTAGATAAGAAGTCAGCCAGCATCTTGGGAGAGACCGTGGAGGAGTAGCAGACATCACAGAAAGACAGATTGCTCAGGAAATAATACATGGGTGTGTGGAGTCTGGAGTCCAGCTTGATCAGCAAGATCATCCCCAGATTGGCAATCATGGTTATGGCATAAACCAGCAGAAAGAATACAAAGAGACCCTGCTGCACATCTTTTCTGCCAGAAAGTCCTAGGAGTATGAAGTCAGTAATTACAGAGCAGTTCTCAATAGCCATCACTGAGATCTGGGAATTCCTGGTTGTGAAAGAAGGAAATGAAACCATGATTAACATCGTTTAGTTATCTTAGTAGCTAAGATAAAGCTGGCCTTTTCTATTTTTCTGTATTTAGGAAAAGAGACAAACAATGCCAGGACTGTTTAGGTTAAACAGACTATCCTGGAAATATACACATATGAGTTGATAACACGATAGTGATAATAAAATTGCCTACATTTCAACAACACTACACAGAATTTGTAGCACATTCTCACCCAAATTAAATCATGCTATTTCCACATCACTAGGTAGTATTTATGATAATTTTTGCTACTTCTACCTTATAGATTGTAAACAATATCCTCATAGATCAAGGCAATAATTCTCACAATTAATAGGTCCAGATAATCCAGGTCTTCT
Organism: Mungos mungo; assembly: GCA_004023785.1. Taxonomy (NCBI): domain Eukaryota; kingdom Metazoa; phylum Chordata; class Mammalia; order Carnivora; family Herpestidae; genus Mungos; species Mungos mungo. The sequence continues at coordinate 24,828 of PISW01007821.1, forward strand.
GACAAGATAGCTCTTTTTGTTAAATTTTGTAAACAAACATGAGTTATATCCTGTAATAGAGAAGTATAGTTAAGTAAGAGGTGCAGGCGATGAATATATTCCTTTGTTTTTTCCTCATCATCCAAGAAAGTGGAGTGGACAGAGCTCTGGTAGTTTCCTGGATATATCATACCCCCACAGCTCCATTGACTCTATGTTTTATCAAGCCTCAATAAATAAGTGGTAGAGAGAGTTTGCTCCAGGACCCACTGGAACAAGGCAGGTGGTGATTACTGGACAATACAGTGGAAAGGTCCCCATGAGCGCACTGAGGAGTGGATAGACAGGAATTTGCTGAGGCTAACAATGCTCTTCTCAGACAGTAGTTATGGCTCAGGAGCACATAGGAAGAATCTGGGGGACCAAACTGCAGGGATGCTAGATGCTGGTCACAGGTGACAGAGCAGCAAGAAAGGGAAAGTGGTTTAGTGTGTGAGTCCATCTGCCTTAATTTACTATAGTCAACAAGATCTATTTACCAACAGATCAGAGGTATAAGCCACATGGTAAAAGTACTCATAAGCTTATATTCTCTAACCTCAGATGGACTCATTTCTGAATTGTACCCCCAACCTAATTTTCTAGAAAGTGTAATGTTATTTGTTTTCACTGAATGCTCTTACACAGAATATCTCTGAAATCGGCCTCTCTTTGCTTTAAAAAAGTTGGTGGTGGGTGCTTGGTGGCTCAGTTGGTTAAGCATCTGACTTCTGCTCAGGTCATGAACTCACAGTTCATGAGTTCAAACCCAGTGTTGGACTCGGTGCTGACAACTTGGAGCCTGGAGTCTGCTTCAGATCCAGCATCTCCCTCTCTCTCTGCCTCTCTGCTCTGCTCAGAAAAATGCTCTGTCTCTGAATAATAATAAATAAATATTTTTAAAAAGTTGATGGTCTTTGAGAGGCCAACTAAAATCTGTGTCCCAGAGTTGTATTTTACCTAACCAATGATGTTGTACGCAGTATCATAAATGGCCTCTTCTATTCCATAAGGACATAAGAATATTGGAGATGAAAGACGGAAAATGAATATCTGAATAATGATCTAGTGATCAATGTGCATGTTTCCAAACTGGTGGCCTGACCTCATTTAAATACCTGTCCCTGTGGATATGTCGGTTAAAAACGTTTTCCTTTAAAATGTATATATTTTTAAATGTTTACAAGTGAAAGCAAGAGATTTAAAATAATTTTAAAAATGCCCAACTAGCTTGATAATCCATGCTCATATTTTATTGTCATCCTTGCTATCTCTGTATAAATGCATTTAAGATAAATATGTTGATCCAAGGAATTAAAGTAAAAGTATTTAAATATTTCATATTCTCCTTTAGTTTCGTAACATGCTTTCAGTTGAAAAAGGATGAAAAACTAAACAAATCTAAAGTATAAGTTTAAAACATATATTAGTACCTTCCCCAGAAGTACTAACTTGCTTGTTGTACACAGTTCTGTCTGCAGGAGGTTCAGCCTGGTCTGCTGAAAGAGCTGGATTATATAATCATCTCTGTGTCTGTTCCCTGGGTGTTGAAAACTTGGTCTCCCAGGAACGTGTGACTTAAAGAATGGCATCATTATTATTTCATGTCAGCTGGGTGATTGAAAAATATAGACTTCTAAAACAATGTTCCTTTTGTCCTTCTCTATCTTACTCCTCAATATTACACTTAATTAGCAGTAGTAAAATGACTCCAGTCAATGAGCATTCCTTATTTCTTCCTAGAGGCATTTTGTTTAATTTCACAATTTACAAACAAATACCCATTCACAATTATACATCCATAAGGACACACATCCACTGACACTCTCCCATTAAACACATTCCTAACATAAAGGTTGTTTTTAAAATAGCAAAAAAACCACCAAAAATCAAAAAACAGAAAAGCAAAAAATTAAGACAAACAAACAAAAACCCACATAATCTCACCACCTGGGGAAAAGTAGATTTTATTGTCTATAATATTGGATATTTAATTTTATACAAAATTTGTATCAGAATGTACATTATAGATAACAAAGTATTATGAATAGAGGCAATGCATTTCTTTCTTTTAATGTACATTAATTTATTCAAAGACATTTTTTCCATTTTACCATAGTCAGATTTATATTGTTTAGTATCAACACATAGTATGATATATTTCATATATTAATATGTGTCCTCAGTTGTCTTTAACAACTCATAATATGACACAGAAATTGGGGTGCCTGGGTGGCTCAGTCGGTTAAGTGTCTGATTTTGGGTCAGATCATGATCTCACAGCTCTGCTTGTGAATTTGGGCCCTGCGTCATACTCTGTGCTGACAACTCAGAGCCTGGAGGCTGCTTTGGATTCTGTGTCTTCCACTCTTTCTGTCCCTACCTCACTCATACTCTGTCTCTCTGTCTCTCAAAAATAAAGAAGATATAAAAAAAGAAAAAGAAGTTGAAACCCAGAGGGAATAAGTAAACTTCTACAATCCCATAGACATTGAGTTTCATTGAATTTATAGGGTTTGCTCACAATAGGTTCCTCAATATAATGCAATGAAACAACACTATCCTTCCTAAAGGATAAGTCTCTTAAGTATTCTTATAGAATGCTGTAGGGTCTTTATGTTAAAGGGACATTTGAAAATGTACAAATTAATAATGCACAGACTTCTAGATTTCTAAGAGAGCTGAGAGACCATTCTAGTCCCAATTCTCCACCAAGGTAGGCTCCCAACACTGATGGTTAAGAGTAGGAAGGTTACTACACTGGAAGTCATCTGCATTTTTTTTCAATTTATATTAGCTAGGCACTTGATCTTTACTAATATTGATGTGAAAAGAAAATGATGAGGCAGGAGGCTTCATTGCACAATTGTAAAAGGAAATAAGTAATAAAGAAATTGGTTACCCTGGAACTTGTATAACCTGGTAGCTTTGGGGGATAATCTCTGTATGGTGATTGAACAGCATTTCATCATGTGTGAATGAATCATTACTGTACATGTACAAGTGTATGTAGGATGTGTTTTATTTTTTGTTTTTAATTTTTGAGAGACAAAGACAGTGAAAGCAGGGAAGGATCAGAGAGAGAGGGTGACACAGAATCTGAAGGCACGCTCCAGAGTCTAAGCTAACTATCAGCACAGAGCCTAATGTGGGGCTTGAGCTCAATGCGGGGCTCAAACCCATGGACCGTGAGATTGTGACCTGAGCCAAAGTCAGATGCTTAACCAGCTGAGCCACTGAGGCTCCCCAGGTTGGATTTTTTTTAAACAACTACTGCTAATTGGTATTCCATAAAATGTAAAATAATCATACGTATCACTTGTATTTCTTGTGTCTTAACATTGCTAATTTAATGGCCATAAAATCTCTAAGTCCAAAATTTGTGTAAACAGACAAGACTGTAAGATGTGCATGGCATCTACCAGATTATACATCTCAGTACTTCAGGTAGTGTCGCGGCCTGCCTCGACAATCTGAAAAGAGATCCGAGGCAAGGGAATGAGGAAGAAAGAGGAGACAGAGAGTCAGGGGACGGGAGGGACACTCAGAGCCACTGCACCAAAAGTGTCATTCTTTATTAGCAGTTTGTAGCTTTTATACAATAACCACAGGAGCTACTGTCGAATAAGCAAAGCATAAAAATAAGCCAAGTTCCTTATTTTCCAGACCGTCCCCCTTGTGACCCTACTTGCTAAAACATACTTCCCTATGAGCTCATGGAAGGATGAGAACTCTCAAGAGATAAGGAGGAGGAATTGTGGTAGACCCTTATTTTTAAAGGTCAGGGGCTGACCAGACCTTGGCATTTAAACACATCAGGGGCACGTGTGCAGGGCGCATGGAAGAGTCCCGAGAGCTGTTGCTCTACTTGTGGGAGGGTGCTTCCCCTTGACAAGAAGGGGAACTTCCCTCTAAGGAGCTATAGTTCCACCGGTCACTCCTCCTGTGCCGCCGCTTCCCACAAGGTAGTTTCATATTTCTTCTGAAACCTCACCTGGGGGGACACACAGACACATAGGTTTTGCTCTTATTACTATTTTTTACTTGTTGTATTTGTTGTTATGGAGTTTCCCCTGGCTTTCCATAACGTCAGACTACTCTTCAGGCAACATTCAATAAAATCAGTGTGTTTCTAATTTTCGGAAAAGTGATTTTAGTGACAATTATAAATGCTTCCTCTGAATGTATTGCTATTCTTTGCATGATATTTCTGACACTGAAATACCAAATGTACTCCTCTGGGAGATATTGCTGAGACAAATCTCAAACCACCTAAGTAATTGTCGATAACGTGCCATCAAATGATCTCAAGAAAATGATGTATTTGTGTTACGTGAGTGCTTCACTACTCTTCTCTGTGTCTCTTATGCATATTTGGAAGAGGAGGTGGAGCCATGCTCTGTCACCTCTCCATGCTCATTTTCCTGGCAGGTGCTTCCTTGTCTGCAAGGCAGTCAAATCTCCTCAGGCTTCATTCTGTTCATAGGGAGTCAAGCTTGAACTTCATAAACATGGCCGTCCCTCCAGACTATGTAGTCTAATCCCAGTCCCCATTAGATCTGGAGCGAGTGTGGCAGTATATTTCACAAAATTGGAAAATCTAAATTAATCCCCAAAGGAATTTGTTTGCTAATAGAAAATAGATTTCTGTAAGTATAAGGGGAAAGACTGAAGGGAAAACTCAGGATGTCGTAGAAAGACAAGTGAGAAAATAATCTGTATCTAAACAATTACCTTGGTGCCGCAGGTACCTGCACACATCACACTACATAGAAACTGTCTACTTATAAACTCCTTCTTTCAGATAATAGTTTTCTGGCCCTGAGTCATGAACCATTATGAATAATTTCTGTGCGTGATTCTGGTGCCAAGGAAAGATAAGTCTTCCTGTTGTAGGAAACAAGAAAATCAGGAGCTGTGGGTTGCTAACATCTCTATTCCCTAAGCAAGCAACTCATTTGTAGTAACCTATGGGATAATTATTTAATGAAATATTTTCTAAAAATTGCATGCTTTATTAATTTTACAGAAGCATCTTGAAAACACTGTATAAAATAAACTGCTTGAGTTTAAAAAATTAAAATGAAATCTTGTAGTTTTCTACAATCTTATAGTAAATATGTATTTTTTAGAATTAATTTTAATGTTGTGTACATGTATTTATTATTTAAAAACAATTAGTGACTTTTGAGAAACAACAACATCCTGCACACAGGGTGTTTGGGATGCTCAGTAAGTTAAGTGTATGACTTCAGCTCAAGTCATGATCTCACAGTTCATGAGTTTGATACCAGGATCAGGGTCTGTGCTGACAGCTCAGAGCTTAGGCCTTCTTTGGATTCTGTCTCCCTATCGCTTTGCCCCTCCCTAGCTAGCACTCTGTCTCCCTGTCTCTCTCTCTCTCAAAAATAAATAAACACTACAATAACAACAATAACAACAACAAAAACATCCTGTACACATAATCTAGACCAAAGCATGAATATAACAGTATTTCAGAGACTATGAAATTAAACATAAATTGATATCCAATATGATAGTTTAGCATGTTTTTTAAAAAGTATGCTGAACTAAAATCATTCCATTTGTAATCTTGTATGTCAGGATTCCTACACTCAATGTTATTTATATTAGATTCCCTTATGCTGTTGCCTCTGGTGATAGTTTACTAATTCTGTTCATTGTGTGGCATCCCAATGAACAAACATACCTGATGTTTGTCAATTTCCAAATAATGCTACTCTGATCATTTTTGCACAAGCTTTGGATGTACATAGTCACTTCTTTGAGTTGGATGTAGAGGTAGGAATAGAATTTTGGGGCCTGCTGTAGTAAGTACTGCCACACAATTTTCCAAAGTTGTGCATCAATTCTGATCTCTGCTGTCAATGTGTAAGAGTTACAGTTGTTCCACATTCACACAAGGACTTGATGCTAATATTGTGATTCACTTTTATTTTGGCCACATTTTAGGTGGGCCAAAGTACAGCGCTGAAGTCCTAAATTTTATTTACCTGTGTCCTAATAAAGTTATATAACCATTTCTGAGAAGTGTCTGTTGAATTCTGAATGCAGAAAGAGAGGTAAAGAAGGAATAAAGAAGCTGTGTTTACAAGTATTCAGCCTTCCACCACTCACACTCTCTAGCTGATATCATTATTGCCACTCGGGTCAAATCAGGCTAAGTGATCCTTTTGTATGGAGAGGAAACCATTTGTTTGGTATCTTTGTTTGTCTTTTTATTTTATTTATTTATTTTTAATGGATTTTTTGAATTATAATTTTTTTATTTCCTTCTATAGTTTATTGTCAAATTTTATTTTTTCTTTCTTTCTTTTTATATATAGTTTATTGTCAAAATTGTTTCCATTTAACACCCAATACTCTTCCCAACAAGCGCCCTCCTCTATGACCATTACTACCCTTCCCCTTTCCCCCTCCCCCTTCAGCCCTCAGTTCATTTTCTGTATTCAAGAATCTCTCATGATTTGCCTCGCTCCTTCTCCCTAACTCTTTTTCCCCCCTTCCCCCTTCCCCTCCCCATGGTCCTCTGTTAGGTTTCTCCTGTTAGACCTATGAGTGCAAACATATGGTACCTGTCCTTCTCCGCCTGACTTATTTTGCTTAGCATGACACCCTTGAGGTCCATCCACTTTGCTACAAATGGCCAGATTTCATTCTTTCTCATTTCCATGTAGTATTCCATTGTATAGATAAACCACATCTTCTTGATCCATTTGTCAGTTGATGGACATTTAGGTTCTTTGTCTTTTTAAATATTTCCAATAGTGGGGACAGGTTTTCACAACTGTAGAAATCAGGAGATTAGGAAGTTGTAGATTAGGGATATGGATTGCAGCAACTGGAAAGGGCCTTAGAGATAATCTAATTTGAGATCCTCTTTTACAGAGTGAGGGTGAGGTCTAGTGAGTTGTTGAACACCAAAGCCATTTAGAGTTGCACTTAGTGCTATGCTCATAGCGTATTTCTGGAGAGGAATGTCCAAAGAGGTTTAAAGTTGCTGTCTCTGATTTTTACCCAGGAGCACCCATTTACTTGGTTATTGAGCTTTACCACTGTTGTATTTTAACAAATGGTGTTTTAATAGCCTACCACTAGTATGCTTCCATCTTCTCACTGTGTTATACAAATGCCCAAAGGACCATCACTATGTCTTTTTTATCCTTAGGGATTTCAGTGCAAGGCTGAAGGAAAGAAGCAATATGTATATTATAACAATAGTCACTTGTAGTATAATACTGGATAATAATTCTGTCATCAGCCCCTGGTGGATGTTTGGGGACATAGTGATGTAGAGAGTGAAAGGAAATTGGTGAGGAAGGAAGTAAATGAACCAGAATAGACCACAAAGCTTTTTGATGTGTTCCCTATTTCTGTAGAATTCCACATGGAAGGATTAGTTGAGCCATCGTCCCTAAACTCCCATTTAAGTCATAAAGCTACTACTCAACATTCTGAGTGAGTGATTTTTCACTCTCTAATTATGTAAATTCAGGAAGATGAAGCCTACAATTAATCAAGTTGGTTCTATTTTTAGGTAAGCTTAAAATATCTCATTTAATTGGCTTCTGATTTCCTTCTTGTCAGTTCACACTCATTAGAAGTGATTAAAGAAGCCAGTGTGCAGATCAAGTCAATCTTTACATGATACTGCTGTTACATGTCATATGGAAAGATAATGCCAAATTTATAACTTCTGAATGAGAAGCTTCGGATCGATCCACTGGGTTTCTGATTTGTTTAGACTTTAAAAAGTGGTTTTTGTCATGTTGCTCTTCTTAAGAAAGATTAACAAAAGTGTATTGATAAATTGGGAAAATATGGTACAAATGGAAACTCTTAAACTTTTTTCTTTTTCCAAAAGAAGACTTTCCGTTGATTTTTTTACCACCACCATATTTTCCCCAAATTTGTCAGTTTCCCATAAATGCCACCTTTAAAAGCAGAGAAGTCTTTTGAGGTGTGCTCCCATTCTGAAATTCTTTCACCAAGGACAATTATAATTACTTAGGGGCACAATTCTAATAGTAATTAAGAATGGCATGGCGTCTTACATGTTCCTACAAACACATGGTCATATCCATGTTTTCAATAAGATTCTTCTAGTGGTTGACATCAGAAAATTTGAGCAGAGCCATATAAAGAAGAATACATCCAGGAAATACACAGATGGATGTTTTTTACTTCCCATATAGCTAATATAAGTATCTATGTAGGTATTAATTTAGTACCCACAATCATTTACATATATATATTCTTAAAAGCTATTAAATACATATAGAAAGCATATATTATACTCTCATTTAATTATGTTTTGAAAAATTTTAATGACCATTCAAAAATAGTGTCTGAAAAACAAAATAAACACACACAAAAAAATCTCAAACAAAAATGTTATCAAGTGTGTAGTACTTTTTAATGTTTATTTATTTTTGAGAGAGCATGAGAGACAGAGCACGAGTGCTGGAGGGGCAGAGAGAAAAAGAGACACAAAATCTGAAGCTGACTCCTGGCTCTGAGCTGTCAGCACAGAGCCCAGTGTAGGGCTCTAAGAATCGCAAGATCATGACCTGAGCCAAAGTAGGATGCTCAACTGACTAAGCCACCCCGGTGCCCCAGGTGTTTAGTATTTATTATTTGTTTTTCCATTTTGTCCCCCAGACATGATAAGGGCACTGGATTGATAAGGATGATACTCAACCTTCAGCAAAGAATATTCACAGTCTTATATTGGAGACAATGGTCAAATCAACTGAGCCATAGGAACAAGGATGCCTTGAGGAGAGTAAATGATTTAAATTTGCGAAGATTATTATACAGGACTGGGAAGGCAGAAGAAGGGAAGAAGAGCCAAGTGGAAGTGACTATGCTGAGAATTTCAACACAAGGATGTATTTATCAGGAACCTCCACTTAGCATTTTTATCCTTCCCATGCTGGACTTGGAGAGGGGGTAGAATACGCCACCCCAAAATATACCACTTTGGCTATTGATTATTTTAAATTAAAGTTACTTAAGAAACAGAAGGTACAAGAAGGACACTCTGCTTTCCCTTGTCCTTATGAAAGTAGAAAATAAATTTCCTATGTGAAAGGTACCCTCTCTGTACCAGGAGAGAAAGAGACATCCTTATCACCAGAGAGGGAATTGAGGGCTGAGGAGGCTGTATAAACAAACTGTTACTTATTTACTTACTTACTAACCCAAGGTCACACTTCTTTGTTATGCCAATTATTCACAAATATATTGTTTCAGGCTCCTGGGTGGCTCAGTTGCTTGAGCACCTGCCCATTCTATTATGGCTCAGGTCATGATCTTGCTTTTGTGGGTGTGTGTGAGCCCCACAATGGGCTAGCTGCTGTCAGCACAGAGCCCACTTCAAATCCTGTGTCCTCTCTCTGTCTCCCCCCACCCAGTCATGCCCTTTCTCTTCCTTTCTCTCTCTCTGAAATAAATAAATAAACATTAAAAATAAATGTATTGTTTCTTTGTCTAAAAAATATACAAGCTACCTGCTCTGATCACGTCCTTGGGTTTTATATTTTTATGATATCCTGTACATATGAAATTAAATTTGTTTTTCTCTTATTAATCTAATATTAATTTTTTTCTTTAAAATTTATGTATTTAAATTCAGGGTGTAGTATTGGTTTCAGAAGTAGAACCATATACCACCCAGTGTTCATTCCAACAAGTGCCCTCCTTAATACCCCTCACTCATTTAGCCCATCCCCCCACCCACTTCCCCTTCAGCAAGCCTCAGTTTGTTCTCCTTATTTAAGAGTCTCTTATGGCTTGCCTCTCTCTGCTTTTACCTCATTTTTCCTTCCCTTCACCTATGTTTATCTGTTATGTTTCTTAATTTCACATATGGCTAAAGTCAGATGATGTTTGTCTTTGTTTGATTCATTTCATGTAGCATAATATACTCTACTTCCATCCATGTTGTTGTAAATGGCTAGATTTCACTGTTTTTGCCTGCTGAGTACTATTCTATTGTATATATAAACTGCATCTTCTTTATTCATTCATCACTCAACGGACATTTGGTCTCTTTCCATAATTTGGTTATTGTTGATAGTGCTGTTAGACACATTAGGGTGCATGTGCCCCTAATTATCAGATGAGCCAAAGAACCAGGAAGGGAAGAAAGGGAGGGTTTTGTTCCCTTACAACTATATAACTTCTAAGGAGGCATTGTCCTGCCCACCTCAGGATCTGTAATTGTAAACTCTCCATCTGGATTCCTTTCTTTACCCCATCACCACTGTATCCCTCTTCACCATTTTGATCTGAAATGGAATTTCAAAGAATCTTCTTCTCTGTCCTCTAGAGGTAGACATTTTCCTTGAACTGAGAGTGTCTTGCCTTTTTACTTCAGGGAGATTTAGTTTATCATGAATAATTTGTAAGATTAGTGAATTAATTTTACTTCTTTCAATACATTATTGAATTCATTAGTATACAGCTACTGGAATCACCATAAAATCCAAGATACCCATAGTGCAACAGGTGTACGTTAAACACTAATAGCTCTTAGACTAATTAAATTAGTGCATAAAATTAACAACTAATACAAAATTGGCACACTAAGATGAAAACTGATAATTTTTCCAAGTAGTAAGCATGGCTGACTTAAAATGGAAACGTACAGTAAAGTATAGCAAACTCTAAATATCAGCATCATAGTAGCATATTAAAATACTATATTAGTTAAATTATTTGAGATAATATAACAATATAACATGGAAGTATAATAGGAGATTTGAAAACAGAAGAGTGTGTTTGCATGTATATGTATATAAATATATATTTACTTATACTAAGTGACTACTTAAAATCAAATTTTAGTTTTCAGTTTTCCACCATCTCTTTCGCATCATGATTCATAGGCTATAAATCAGAGAGTTTATCATGGGAATCACATGAATGTGAAACCAAGAGTTCATTTTGGGTTAATATAGGGAGGAGGAAGATTTTGGCCAGGAATACATGAAAAGCATAGTTTCCCAGAAGATTGCAATTGCCATTAAGTGGGAAGTGCAGCTGGAGAAAGCTTTGACCTTCCTCTGAGCAAAGCAGATCTTCAAGACTGTTAGGACAATAAAGGTCAAGAACCCCTAAAAGAATGCCCCATTCAATGAAGACAAAAATATTAAAAAATAATGAAATCATTAATCTGGGCATCTGAGCAAGACAGCAATAAGAGAGTAGAGATATCACAGAAGAAATGATTAACCATATGACTTACAGAAAACATAAGTGGAATGCTCATGTCAGGGGAACCAAGGCAGCTGACGTTCCCACCATATAAATCCTAGCCATGGGCCAGGAGCACAAGGGGCTGCCGATGACTTTATACCAATCAAAGACTATCATTGACAGCAGTGAACGCTCAGAATTTGCAGATACATAAGATGAAGAATTACAGAGCACAGCCAGTGATGGAAATTGATTTGATGTTGGCAAATAGATCCACCAATATCTTGGGCCCAAATGGTGTATAAATGCAGAGTTAATAGAAGGAGATGTGGCTGAGGAAAAAGTGTCTGTGTGTGAACCTGGGAATCCATTTTAATTATAAAGTACATTCCAAGATTTTCCAGGAGATTAATGAGATACATATCTAATGACATGGTAAATAGGGTCACTTAGGTGTCCAGTTACTGGTAATTGCTAAGAAAAATAATTCAGACAAAGGGATCAATTTACCCTGATCTTCGTCTTTGTTCTTGTTGAAAATTCTTACAAAAATACTCAAGAAAATTATAGTTCATAATTTGTCTCTTCTAGACATATCCAAAAAGTACTATCTCTAAGACAGGACATGATTTGTTTCTGTAAATTGTCTTTTTTAACCTCAGAAAATTGCCCAACAAATGTCATTTTTTAAAAAGACATTTTTATCTGGTGAAAACAACAAAAAATGCCTGGAATTGAAGTTGATAAACTTTAATTCTAACTCTATAGATCATTCCTGCCATATGTGACTTGTCTTGGCTTCTGTAACCCAATACCAGGTAGTACATTTGAATGAACTGGAAGCTCATTCTAGTCGAGAATGATATGAAAGCGATGGTAAAGTTAGAGAGGCAAGACCAGAAGGTACAGGACTAATGAATGTTTGGCAAAAATAATAATCATGGTTATTGTATTATTAAAGGAACATAATTGATTTTATCACTGAGAATGATATTGTATGTAAGTTAATAAGTAAATTTATGGTAGTTTTGGCATGTGCTATCTTCAGTGTTCACCAAACATGAAACATGTTCACAAAAACATGAAGCACATTTTGTAGAACTATTCCATCCCTCTTTCCTCACTGATTTGCCACAATGTTGTATGACTGACCTTGCCCATATGACAAACTCCTTGAAAGCCAAAGATAAATGGGAAAGAGAAGTGGGAGCAGTAGATTATGATTTATAAGATTGCATACCTTGGATTTTAAATTGACTTTTTTATTAAAGTGAAAATGAGAACAGGAAAAATAAATGTTTCTGAAATATAGGATTTTCTATTTCTTGTATTTTTTTAACTATTATGTGTGTGTGTGTGTGTCTGTTGGTAAATGAAAGTTATAATGTGGGTAGTGGTTTGATGTCTATATTTTCTAAACTTACATTTCCATATGGACTTGGATTTACCTATATTAGTATTCATAATGTGTATCTCTATATTTTTTGGATAAAACTAGAGCATACTGTAAGTTCACATGTACAGTGATATGATTGGCAAAGTAATAAAAGAAGTGGTTTCCTTATGAATATTGATTAAAATATAAATAATTCAAATCTTTACCATCCTTGGAAATAAGTCAATCTAAAATTGTCAAGAGAAAATAATTAAGCAAGAACATTTATTTGAGATCAAAGAATCAGAATTCAGGTACACAGATTTGGGTAATGACTCAAATAATGTCCCACTAGGGAACAGAAGTCAGGAGTGTTTAAAGCAAACAGGAAATGTATTATATCTATTGCTTACAAAGAGTAAACTGGGTGGTTCAGCCAGTTAAGCATCTGGCTCTTGATTTTGGCTCTGGTCATAATCTTGTGGTTCGTGGGTTAAAGCCCTGCCTGGGCTTCTATATTCTGTCTCCCTCTCTGCCTCTCCCCTGGTTGCTCTCTATCTCTCTCAAAACTTAAAAAACAAACAAACAAACAAACAAACAAAACCTTTTTATTGGTGATGGCAGAAGAAAGCTGATCTTGACTGAGTATAATTGGCTGTTAATGCAGTCACTAAGAAAAATCTCTTCCTGTATAAAGTTACAGGTTCAGGCTGAGTCAGTAGAATATTTTTGGTTTGTCCCAGGTCAAAAGTTCATGGTTTTCCAAGTGAGGATGTGCGTCAGGCCTATTTTCTTTCTTTTTTTTTTTCCTTAAAATAATTTTTTAAGAATGTTTATTGATTTATTTTTGAGAGAGAGAGACAGAGCATGAACAGGAAGGGACAGAGAGAGAGGGAGACACAGAATCTGAAGCAGGCTCCAGGCTCCGAGCCGTCAGTACAGAGCTGGCCATGAGGCTCAAACCCACATACTGTGAGATCATGAAGCGAGCTGTAGTCAGATACTTATCCAACTGAGCCACCCAGGTGACCCAAGGCCCATTTTCATAATAGCCTCCCAGTTCCATTTAAAAAACTCCTGACTAAGTGACATCATTTTATTTCACCTTTTGCTCTTAACATTTTAATTTAATTTAATTTTACTTTATTTTGTTTTGAGAAAGAGAGCACGTTGGAAAGAGGGGCAGAGGGAGAGAGTATGCTGAGCATGGAGCCCAATGCAGGGCTCAACCCCACAACCCTGGGATCATGACCTGATCAGAAATCAAGAGTTGGATCCTCAACCAACTGAGCCACCCAAGTGCCCCTATTTAAGCTTTCAAACAAATGACAAATGAAGTTAGTTAGTCAATTTCACACAGACAGCTAAACGAAGAAATAGAATTGTTTGGCTCTTGCATTGTAGGTGATTCAACTAAATAAGTAGGTACAAAATGATCTTTTTACAAATTTCTCAATGTTTGATTTCTCATTTTTCCAAAAAAACTATATTCCTCTTCTTTAATTCTTTGAATTTAATCATTTAGAAATCTACCTGAAACAGGTGTTTCTGTCCTCACCTCCAGTAAGTACACAATAGCAGATTGTATTTATTTTCTGCCTTTTGATTATTGGGACTTAAATCAAAAGCCATTGCCTTCACTCATCATTATTGAACATGATTAATTAGATTTGTGATTATATACTTTCCCTGATGAACAGTGCACCAAATTTAGCAAAGGCTGAACATTTTATTCTTATCAACAAATTGATCTATGGCAGAAATTAACAGATTTATTTCAATGCTATGTTCATGCCCACCATGAATCTTACATCCTCCTTTAGTAAAAGCAGATTCTAATAAATTTCAAACAGATCTATTTAATAATTTTCATCTCTGTTTCATTGTTCATTTTGTTTCTTCCATTTCTGAAATACCGTCTTCACTTTCCATTTAGAAATCTGGTAGTCTTACATACTGCCTTTTTTAAATTAGTCATTGTCTGGTTTCTCCCCTCAACTACATGTCATTCACTATCATTTCAATGATTTCATGACTGTAAAACATCCATTTCTCCTAATATGCTCATTATTGAATATGATTTTTATCTATTCATACATGTCTTTTTCTACATTCCCATAATCCTGGACACAAATATTTGCATTAGTTACATATCACTTAGTAAATATGTGTTAAGTATTTTCTTATTGAGGGCAGCTAGGTGGTTTTGTTAGTTAAGAGTCTGACTTCAGCTTAGATCATGATCTCATGATTTGTGAGTTTGAACCTCACATTCAGGTCTGTGCTGACAGCATGGAGCCTAGAGTCTGCTTCGGATTCTGTGTCTCCCTCTCTCTCTGTCTCTCCCCACTCACACTCTGTCTCACTCTCTCTCTCTCTCTCTCTCTCTCCTCTCTCTCAAAAATAAACATTAAAACATTTTAAACTATATTCTTAATGGAGGATGTTCATCAGAATAAAATTAAATTTTGAGAGCCATTCCTACACATATACTTCATTTGTACAAGGACAATTCTTTAAGAAACAAATGTTGGGATGATGTTTTAACAACAGCAATAAGATCAACAAAACCAAGTTCCATTTACTTCCAAAAATAACCCTTATGTGCTGTAACTTATGGTAGTGATTTGAAAGTTGGGAGGTACTAGAACTTTGAGTCTATTTAAATTCCTCCTTGACAACCATCCACATAATACTCCACTCTCCTTGAAGTTTGGTCCACCATGTTTTTGTTTCCTGACTTCACCGGACGCCTTCACTGGGATAGAGAGATGAATCCAGCATTCCTATTTTTCTGACCATGAAAATGTCTCCACCTTCCTTTTCATATATGTGCCTTTTAAGCATATTTTCATTCAACACTGGATTCCTGAAAGCAACAGGTATGAATTTAACATAGTTCATTGTGGGGGCTCCATCGGTTAAGCATCCGACTTTGGCTCAGTCATGAACTCAGGGTTTGTAGGTTCCAGTCATGAACTCAGGGTTTGTAGGTTCCATAGAGCTCTGACCTGTCAGCACAGATTCTGTGTCTCCCTCTCTCTCTGCCCCTCCTTCACTTGTGCTCTGCCTCTCTCTCAAAAAATAAATAAATAAATAAATAAATAAACATTAAATATATATATGTAGTTCAATGTGGACTCCTTAACAAAACCTTTGTGTTTTTCCCATAGTATTTAACTGATCCCCATATGTATCATCATACATTTTTAATATTGTGTTTCCTGGGCTGTCTGTAACAACCTCATTATACAGTGACTGAAAATATGATACAGAAGTAATTAGTAAACTGGAGTTCCCTAAGCATTATGTTTGTCTGACCCAAAACATTTCCTCTTATTAGGTTCCCAACTACAGTGTAGTAATAAAAAAAAATAAAATCTCTTTTAAGAAGAAGTAACCCTCTAAACTATTGTCATAAAATGTTCCAGTGTGTTCACTTTTAATTTACAAAAACAGTAACCCACAGACTCTTAGAGTTCCATCCAAGGCCTACTTCTAAACGTAGAGAAGATGCCACAGGCAATGGAAGGCAGATGGGAACAATAGAAAGAGCTTGTAGATTGAGAAAAGAATCTGTTTTATTTATCTTAACCAGACTCTTCATTAATATTGTTGCATGAATTCTACTTACAGAAAATAAGTAACGTAACAACCAGTTTGTGGTCTGCATTTATAAGTATGACTCTGCTTTTTGTTTGTTTGTTTTGTTTTTCAGATTTCACACTTAACTGATGGGTGCCAGAGGAGAGGATGAGCAAAATGGGTCAAGGGGACTGGGAAATGCAGGCTTCCAGTAGTGGAATGAATAAGTCACAGGGATGAAAGACACAATGTGGAGATTACAGTCAATGGCATTAATTACAATAGTGTTGTATGGTGACAGATGGTAGCTACACTTATGGTGAGCATAGCATAAAATATAGACTTGTTGAATCCCTACATTGTTTACCTGAAACTCACGTAACACCATGTGTCAACTCTAGCCCCAAATATAAGTAATGTAGTGGCCCTAATGTCACATCATGTGACAGTCTTGGGGTGTGCTCACTGTAGTGGCCATGTTCCATGTGAAAATTTATAATATGTGATTCATCACAGGACACTAATGTGGGTGTCGTGGCAGGCCACGCAAAATGTGTCACTTTGGCATACTGTGCCCATGTGCACAGTACCCTCCCTGCATCAGCAGGTAAAGACACATCCTTATCACCAGGGATAGGAAATTCAGACCTAGAAGTCCATATGAACAACCCTTATTACATCTTACAAATCCACTACCACAGACCAAATTCTGTTTAGAATTTCTTACCAATTGAAGACTGCAAATTCAACTCTATCCTGCCAATTCCTTACAGATTTATTGTCTCCTCATAAAAATAACCAAAAAACTGCCTGCCTTGATAATTTCTTCAGATCTCAATTTCATTATTTTGCCTCTGTGATCACATAATAAAATTGTACTTTTTCCCCCTGTTAATGTGTCTCATGTCAATTTAATTTCTACTTCAACAAGAAGGCCTTAAAGAATAGAAGGAAATTCCTTTCCTTCACTAATAAGCACAAATGTATATGTGTCATTAAAGTCTAGTAATTGCCATGTACAGTAATGCTCCTTGCCCTACTTATCGCCCTATTGCAGTTATGCTGTTTTTAAACAAATCAAGTAAATGCCAGATGTGTGTTCAAAAATAATTTATGAATTTATAAGCATTACCAATCTATGGACAAAAATATTCCAGGTAATATTTTAGTCTAAGTCCTCACTGGGAACTAGAAAGGACCATAGCCTTTTATTTATTTATTTATTTATTTATTTATTTATTTATTTATTGGTCCTTCTGGTAAATCTAGACCACCTCATAGATTAAAATCATTAAGGTACTCTTGATTTGAGAAAAATGACTCTGTGTGATACATTTCAATAGAGTTTTCATTTATTATTATTTTTTGTCAGATGATACCAATTCAAACACACTGAATTCACAGCCTTAGGATATATTATTTGAGCCAGGCTCAAACCAAGTAATTGTAATAATTTGCCACCCATTCAAGTGAAGACATCAGATGCAATTGTATTACCCTCAAACTTTACTACTTATTTGATTCATATTATGCCAGAGGCCCACTCCGGCTGGTCCAGGGCTCCCTGAAGGGGTAGCGGCGGACGGGAAAGAGAGATTCATGCAATTTCTTTCTTTCTTGGCATCATCTTCCTGGCATCATTTTCTTCTCCCTCACCAAGTTTTGGGCCTTTATTTATAGACTTATGACATCAAAAAGTGGAATTTTTACAAATAATTCTCAGTGATAAAGATGCTTTGAAAAGGGTGCAGAAACAGGTTTTACAGAGGCATTTTTGCAGAACTATTCTAATTACAAAGAGGTAACTTACACATCATAGGATAACAGGATATTCTCAGTGAAAAGCAGATAACATACACATTTGTTTGAACCAGTAGTAAATCTTACAACTAAGAAGATAGCAGGATGTTTTCAGTGAGAAGCAGATAGTAAACACATTTTATAACAATAACGTTAAGATTCAGTCATAAACAGAGCTAGGTGGCATTCTATTTGGCTCACAAGAGGAAGAATGTATTTGTGATGGTCAGTAAGTAAACTTTTGTCAACCTTGTTCTTGGATGTTGAAGGTGTAAGTGCCATAGATGCCCTAGCTGAGCAGGCCTTTGCATATGAGTTTAAGTTGTAACTACTCTTACCCATCCTCACAGTGGGCACCAAATTAGCATATGTATATGCAGTAACTTAGGCCTGGCTCTTGTTTGTTTCTTATTCCTAAGGTAGGCCTTTTTCTCCAGGCCAGGGTAAACATTATTCTTGTGTGTCTTAAGTTTGTGAAGCTCAATAGAAGAGCCTTTCAACAAACATCTGCAGTGCTTTGTTTAACTTCCTCTTTATAGAGGTGGGAATATGCTTCTTCCCATGAGGTATCTGGGAAATATCAGTCTGACTTGGAACATTGTGAGGCCTAATCAATAGCAACAAGCTTAATTTTACATGAGCAGTAGTAGCAGAAGGAGATGCCAGCTTCCATCACCTGTGTCAGGAGCTGTGCAACGTCTGCCATTTCCTTACTGTGACCGTGTCATCCAGCAAGGCCGGTGCAGCTCCCAGCAATATTAAAGGAATGGGATTTGTCCTTGTGATGTGGGAAACAAAGGAAAAGAAGAAAAAGTTAAATTTGCTTACAGCTTGCAAGGGGCTGACAAGTGCTTGAGACATGCAGAGTAACCATCCTCAAGGGACTAAGCTGCCTCAATGTTACTACTTTGCTAGAGGTAAAAGGCAAATTTAGCATGACATTAGGCTGCTGAAGTCCAGCTCCAGCCCATCCTGGGGTCCCTGAAGGATGTGCAGTGTTGGCAAGAGAGGGATGAGAGAGCCATGAGATTTCTTCTGATTACCAGACAGGCATCTCTTTACTGACTGAGACTCGTCTTTATTTATGGTTAAGTGTATGGGGAATGGCACTGAAATGACATTTGCTTTAGATAATGATTTCTTATGGTAAATTTCTTTGATGTGCAAAAATTTTCCAGAACATAGATTTGTAGAAGACCCATGCATAACCTTTATCAGTAGTGATTGATGTAGGTGATTTAGATGCTTATCATTATGGGAAAGGAAGGTATCTTTAGCATTCAAATACAAGATAATGTTTTTAGCATAGCAAAGGCAAAAGATAGTTCTTGTGATCAGGGATCCATAGCCTGTTTGCTTAAGGGGAAGCATAAGAAAAACAGGATTCTCAGGAAACATAATGTTTGCTCCCATAATCACAAAAGAAGTTTCTATAATAAGTTCCTTCACAAGGTGCTATGGGGAGCTGCCAGAAGAACAAAGATCAGCCGCCTCCAGGCAGGGCAGTGTCACTCCCCAGCTCAGCACTGGAGACAGCCAGTCTGGGCTTTCTTACTGGCCCCTCAGGCACTGTGTTGAAATTGCAGTTTCGGTTTCAGTTTCAGTTTCTGGTTCCCCTTTATCACTTTACCCTGTTTCTTAGCAACCGACCTAGGTTGGCTGCCTTGCTTCCTGCCTTCTACCCTTTATAAGATGTGTGTGTTCTCTCAATAAATGAGGCTTGATCAGAAACCTTGTCTTGCCTCCATTCTCTGTGCTCCCTGCCCTACCCCATTCTCACCCCCTCCCTCAGGACCTGCGTTGACTGACCTGCGGGACGGGTCAAGGTGCAATCAGCATATTAGGGCCAGAATAAGGGGACAAGTCACTCGCTACACCAATCAACAGGGTGCCTGGAGGGGGTTCGGTACTCAAGCAAAAACAATTGAGTGGGGGGTAGATATCAATCATCATCTGACATCAGGAGGCCTTGAAAACCTGCCTTAACCTCACAAAAAGTACTCACAACTAGTGAGTTCAGAAATAGCTCCCAACAATAGCCCAACCCCTAGAATCCTGTAAGTCTTAAACATATAGAAATTGCTTTGGAAATTTCCTTTATTTCTACATCCCAATATCTATGTTGACAAGCATCCTCCAAGCAAATGGCCCACTGATATACATCTGAAGGGTCTCATGACTAAGATTTTACTAGACAGTAGTAAATGAACTTTTTCTAACAAAACAACCGCTCAAGGTCCGGAAACCTTGCTTCAAAATTTCTTAGAGACTTACATTATCCCTAACCCCCTCTCAACTTGAAAGTATATAATCAGTCACTGGTCCAAACCCCAGTGGAGGTCTTTCAGCCCCTGGGTCCTGTCCCCATGCTTTAATAAAACCACCCTTTTTGCACTGAAGATGTCTCAAGAATTCTGTCTTGGCTTTTCACTATCAGACTCCAACATTTCACATCACTTAGTCATTTTATATTATTGCTTCCCAAACTCAGTTTTTCATCATATGTTTCTCTGTCTCCTGGGATGACAGACCTCTCAGGTTGCACTGTTTAGACAGAACCTAAATTTACCTTCCTAAACTTGACTGCCCCGTAAACCATTAGTCTAACTTCCCTTCCAAACCTTCCATTAAGACCTGAGCCTTAGGGACCATATGATTATTAAAAATTAGATAATTAGCATCTAAAATGATTTGTATTTAATTAAAGATGACTTTCTTAAATAATGAAAGAAAACCACTCAGTTACAATGCAAGAAACCAGAGACAAGCATGTGAGGAAAAAACTTGTATCTAAATGGTTTCCTGATGCCACTATACTCTATGTAGGCAACTATCTGCTTATAAAATCTCTCCTTCAGAAAGTAGTTACATGGCTGTGAGGCCTGAGTTTCTGAGAATAATCTCAGTGCATGATAATGATAGGAAGGAAAACCAGGTTTATTAAGTATCTTTGTTGCTGGAAACACTATTAGAAGGGTTACAGGTTAAAAAGACATGTTTGCTTAATTACAGTAATTTTTTAAAGTTTATTCATTTATTTTGGGGGTGAGAGAGAGAGACAGAGAGAGCTAGTGGGGGAGGGGCAGAGAGAGAAAGGGAGAGAGAGAATCCCAAACAGGCTCCATGCTCTCAGTGAAGAGCCAGATGTGGGGCTCTAACTCAGTGGTGAGCTCACGATCTGAGCCAAAACAAAGAGTTGGACGCTGAATCAATTAGGCCACCCAGGTGCCCCTAAAAAGAGAGTAATTTTATTTATTTATTTATTTATTTATTTAAATTATTTTTGAGACAGAGAGAGAGAGAGAGAGCAAGCATGAATGTGGGAGGGGCAGAAAGAGAAATTCAGAAGCAGGCCCTGCGCTTACAACAGTGAACCCACTGTGGGGCTCGAACTCAAGAGAAACGTGAAATCATGATTGGAGTTAGAGTCAGATGCTCAAACAACTGAGCCACGCAGGTGCCTCTATTACCAATAATACTAATGTGAACATTCTTACACGTGACTTCTGATGGAGACACACATAATCTTATGTATAAAACCAGGAATAGGAATGTGTGTGTGTGTGTGTATTTGTGTGTGTAAAATTTATATTTACCTAATATGAGTATGCAATTTTCCAAAGAAGTACATCAATCTAGATTGACACATTGTTAGTGAGTGAATCTTCTGTCTGTTTCCACATCCTCACTAATGGGTAATGTTGTCTACATTTTCATTTTAGTTATTATGTAGAGTATCTAATTTCCCTGATGATTAATAAAGTCAGCTATTCAAGGGGTGTGTTTGGTTGAGCATCTGACTTAGGCTCAGGTTATGATCTCACAGTTTGAGAGTTCACGCACCGGGTCAGAGTCTGTACTGTCAGCTCAGAGCTTGGAGCCTGTTTCAGATTCTGTGCCTCCCTCTCTCTCTGCCTCTTCCTTGCTAGTACTCTGTCTTTCTCCCTCAAAAATAAATAAACATTAAAAAAATTTTGAAAATAAAAATTGGATATTCATTTTTATATGAAATAGCTCTTGAGGTCAAAATGAAGATTGTGAAAAATAGAAAGTCAGTTGAATGTGTTCAACTTAACGGGGAGGAGGGGGGCTCTTGTAACTGGTGCTGTCTATTTGCTATCATTATTAATTCAATTTCAGGTCAAATTAGCGTGGGATTGTACTGTCATCTCATCCATCTGTTATATTTAAAATCTCCCCAAAGATAGAGCGGGTTTATACATTATGCATTTATAGAATCATATCAGTATGAGTATGGAATGTGGTATCTGGAATACACAATAAAAATCATTTAGTTTAAAGCCCTCTGTTGAAAGAGTGAAATCTGAGGTCCAAAGAAGAAAAATGATTTGCCAAAGGTCACAATTACTGTGACGTGATAGTAGAGATTCAGACTCAAAATTGCTGCCATTGCTTTCCTAGTTCCCAGCATGTTTGTAGAATTCAAGCTAGGTTAAATTTGCTTCCTCTTAAGAAAGGACTCTGCAATTACCAATTTGTGAGAATTATTACTCTTTCAATTTAATAAATTTTCCTAAGCACCTTTTCCCCAGTATGGAGCTGATTGCTTGTATCATTATATGTATTTTCTAACCTTTCACCACTGGTAATATTTATGTTTAGGGATGTCTGTTCCTGGTCAGAATACATAACTCTTATAGGTTAAGCAATAGACCTATAATATTGACTCAATACTCACAGACATTGATAATGTCTTACTTGAATTATAATTGCCCCAAAAGGAAGGTGGGTATACTGTGAGAAGCATATGAATTATGGAGAAAGTAAAGGAATTGGTTAGGATTGAATAAGATATGATGGATTCGATTAAAGTATTTCATACTAGCATTCTCTGACTAAGGAATTCTCTTTCTAAGGAAAACAAAGATATGACTTTCCTTCCAGTCATCAGCCCAGGTCCCTACTACATTCATAGCTTCTGTTTAGTTTACAGTAAGTGATTATTCACCCTCTGCTGTCACAAATTTTGGCATAAGGATCTCACAGATTTTACAAATCCATTTTTAGACACCCTTTTATTGAATTTAAAATACCTCATGTAATAGATTTATCATTTTCTTCTCTAATTCACACATGAGATTTAGATTTTCTTGTAGGAGCCAAGTTGTAGATCAAGTAAATTACAATGTCTTATGGGAAAGTGTTGTGCTAGTCGGTAGCATCTTTATGTTTCTGAGAAGACACCCACCTGTGCTTGGGCTTTAGTCTGATCCAAAAGCATTTCTGCCATGCTGCTCTTCAAGACAATGCCTAATTCAAAGGTAAATTTTTGAATAAAACATAAGAAAATGGAGGAGACATGGTAACTAAAAGAAGCATCCCCTGTTTGTTTGTTTGTTTCTTCTTTGCTTTACCTCTATACCTTCCTTATCATGTCTCAAAATTCCAGAAAATATGTCACCCTGGACAACAGAAGAGTCTCATTGTCCTCCTTGGGCTTTACTGGAAATCGGAAATGTTTTCACAGAAGCCCTTTACATGGCACCTAGGTAGACCTATACATTGAGTGACTTTTAGCTTGTGTAATTGTAGCAAACATTTAAGAGTGTCCCTGATTCCTCTTTGGTCCTGCAAGTGCATATCCTTATCCACAAGTCACCTCAGTGACTTGATCATCAGCAAACAAAACCAGAGCCATATTAAGTTGTAATATCTTGGTAAACACCAGACAAGAGCCCTTTGGCTTAATTGTTTTCCAAGTAGTTTGTATGTCTTTATCCTTCCCTTAAGTTCAGCATCCACAATCACTTCATGTGCTTACATACATGCTTCAAAAACATATTTAAGACACATACTTGACCTCAGCAAGTTTTTTCTTTTGCCTCCCAT
Source organism: Mungos mungo (assembly GCA_004023785.1). NCBI lineage: Eukaryota > Metazoa > Chordata > Mammalia > Carnivora > Herpestidae > Mungos > Mungos mungo. The sequence goes on from PISW01007821.1 coordinate 48,679, forward strand.
GAATAAAAATTTAATAAAATTTAACTTTTTTGGCTCTCTTTCTTTCTTGCTTGATTTCATTCTTCCTTTCCCTAGATGTTGTAGTGGTGCTTAAGTAAAGGGATAAAAACAACAGTTCTTAAACTCTGAGTATTCATCCCCCACATTGAAGGTGATGACTTAGGAAACAGAGCCATGGACTCAACAAAGTTCCCAGGCTCAGGTTGGTGTGGGAACCAAGCTTAGCAAGCGTTGGAGGGAAGGAAAGGGTCTCAAGGAAGTGACTGAGTTGTGAATGGTAGCACTATAACCGAGCCACAATGGTTTTCTTAATTCCCCAGAAATGATATGGTTCTGTTCCCCTGTGTCGAGTCCTGCCCCGGCCGCTCCATCCCTCGGGGCGGTGAGTCCTCTTAGGTTCTTTTCCTGAGGGAGGGAGAGAAAACGGGGCGGCGGGAGAGGGAGACGCAGAGAGTAAAGACACTACTCACGGTTTCCGATCAGGCAAGAGAGAGAGACTTTATTGAGAGAACTGTCTTTTATATATATTTTTAGGGCGGGACAAACAACTTGGCTGACATAGGTCAGTTGCTAGGAAACAGGGTTAAGGGATTAAGACTGGAGGGAGAGAGGAACTGGACTAAATTGTTTTAGCACAGTGCCTGAGGGGCCAATACCACCCTGCCTGCAGGCAGTTGATCTTTGGTCTTTTGGCTTCTCTGACAGGGAGTGGCGCTCCCCTGCCTATTTTGCAACTCCCATCAGGGAGTGACAAATCCGGCTAGCAAATGGTCAAGCAGCTGAGATCTTAGCTGCTCCCCACACCCTTGGGGACCCTCTAGTTGCTGATCCATCTGCATGGACTGCTTTCTCTTCTACCTGCATCTCATAACCAATTCCTATCTTTTAGATCCCAGATTGTCCCCATTACCAGGAAGCATTTTTCAACATTCTTCACTGTAATTGAACATTGTGTATTGGTTTTATAGTACTCAGGTTTTTGTTTGTTTGTTTGTTTACTTTATGGCATAATTACAGTTTATTGTAAATAATTTGAATTATAATTAAATTAATATTCATCACTTCTGATGAGGGAGCATAGGCAGGCTGAGGGCAAAATAGAGCTAAGGTCTCAGCCCCTACCCCTCAGGTGGGATTCTTCAGGCATTCCTGGCTACTCAGGAACAAAGGAAAGGAAAGCAAGCAAATGAATAACTGATAGAAATTACAGTCATGCCCAACATAACATTAGTCTCTATGTTCTGGTAAATTACAAGAAAAAGGCAATCTTATCAATAGCCTAATCTCAAGAAACCTGTAGGCTCCTTTCCTGGAGCCCCAACATCACCCTTCCATAGTCATATGGGGAACAAAGCCAAAAAGGAAATGGCAGGTGAAATTCAATCTCCTTATAACCTGCAGCCCACTGACAACTACTAGAGGCTGGCAGAGTAATATTTCTCCAGGTCTCCCCACTGGCTTAATGTAAATGCTTTGCTAAAGGGAAAAACTACCATATCTTGACAATAGCATGCCCCCCAGTATCCTGTAAGTCTTCTTTAGCACATGAAAATTTCTTTGAAAACTTCCCCTTTACTTTACCTCCCCCAACTCCCAAGTGTATAATCAGCCTTTCCACAGGGTCCCAGGCAGCTCTTTCTGACCATGGGTCCTGTTTCTGTGCTTTCATAAAATCTCATTTTTTGTCCCAAAGATATCTTCAAGAACCTTTCTTTGGTCTTCCTCTCCAGACCCCCCATCATCACCCCAAAACTCCATAGGTTTCCATTAGATGAGATGATTCATTAACATAAAACTGTTAGATTCACCGTAAAATACAAAACACATAGAAGTGTGTTACATACTTGGAAAACTCTCAATAGCATATAGAAAATTAGATTCAGACAGAAATGAGAGATTCAAGAAACACAAGTTTGGCAAACTAGGAGTCCAAAAATTTTCCACAAATAAGGAGTACCAAGTATAAACTCAAGACAGAAAATGAACCATGGAGTACTGAGGGAACATCACATCTTGCTATGGCAGGAACATGGTATACATCCTGCTTGGACCATACCACTTTAACCAAAGCAATTTTGAATTTCACAAATTAACGTGTACGATCGGGAGAAAAATAGGTACATAAAAATTTTCAATGAAACCACTTTCTATTTTTAAGTTTCTTCAGAGCCTCTTTTACAACTTTGTTCCTGAGGCTATAAATCAGAGGGTTTAACATGGGAATCACAAGGGTGTAAAACAATGAAGTAATTTTGTCTTGATCAAGAGAGTAGGAAGAACTCGGCCGGAAATACATGAAGAGTGCAGTTCCCTGGAAAATGGCAACAACAGTTAAGTGGGAATGCAGGTGGAGAAAGCTTTGAACTTCCCCTCACCTGAGTGGATCTTTATCACCGCTAGGATAATATAACAGTAAGACACAAAAAGGCCTGAAAGGGTAATCATCTCAATGAAGCCAAAAATGGTGAAGATCACTAACTCGTTAACTTGTGTATCTGAGCAAGATAACAAAAGGAGAGGTGGGACATCACAGAAGAAGTGGTTGATCACATTTGATCCACAGAAACATAAGCGAAATATTAGTATTGTATTTACAGAAGCATCCACAATTCCTACCATGTAAATCCCAGCGATAAGCAGGAAGCACACTCTGCTGGACATGCTGACTGTATAGAGCAAGGGGTTGCTGATGGCCTTGTACTGATCAAAGGCCATCACTGCCAGCAGTAGACATTCAGCATCTCTGAAAGTACAGAAGATAAAAAATTGCAGAGCACAGCCATAGAAGGGAATGGCCTTGTTCTTGGAAATGAAGTCTACCAGCATCCGGGGTCCAATTGCTGTAGAATAACAGAGGTCACTGAAGGAGAGGTGGCTCAGGAAGAAATACATCGGTGTGTGGAGCTGGGAATCCATTCTGCTTAAAATGATCATCCCGAGGTTTGCAGCAAGAATGATGAGATAAACAATTAGAAATGTGATAAAGAGGGTCACTTTAATTGCAGGGTTATTGCTAATTCCCAAGAGAAGGAATTCATTCACAGAAGAGCAATTTTTTGCATCCCATTCTTCTTTATTCTTCCAAAATGCTTCCAAAATAATCAAGAAATTGCATATCAAGGTATTAATTCCTCTTGAAACTCACAAAAATGCAACCTATACAGCAGAAAGGTTTTATTTCAGATATTATATTCTTTATTCTCAGAAAATAACATAACATTTCATTGTTATATTGTTGACAAAATTAACACATTTGGGATAGAATTTAAAGTTTGATGATCAATTTGCATACTACTCACCAAATATATGGCTTGTGTTCACCTTCACTGCTTTAGCTCAGCAGTCAGTCATGAAGGAAAGTTTATCACAGGTCAGGTCAAATATAGTATAAACGTTACAACTGAAGACAATGTGAAATTACAGCTTTATATCTGAAAAACAAATATCAAATTGAGCATAAAAATGATTGCGCTTACTGAGGTATACAAGAATCATAATTTGATCAAGCCTGTTTATTAAAACTGGAAATTGTGAACAGAAATCTGATTTAAACATAATGAACATTGGTGTTAGGTGACAGTCGGTTAAGCGTGTCTGTTGATTTTGGCTTGGGTCAGGATCTCATAGTGAGTTTGAGTCTAGCATCGGGCTCTGCCCTTACAGCATGGGACTTTCTTGGGGTTCTCTCTCTCTCCCTTTATCTTAATATAAATATATAAACCCTTTCTTAAATTAAATAAATAAACTTAAACAATTTTTAAAAAGAAAACATTGATGAACAATACAACATTTTTATTGCTTTGCCACATTGTTATTACTTAGACTCAGGAACAATGGTCTGGTGCCAAAGCTCTTGTCCCTTCACCTTCAGAGGAAAACTGTTACAAACAAATGAAAACAAAATTAAATGTATACAGTTACATCTCTTTGATTTTAACCAACTTTTCCATCAAAAATAGAGGTGGACAAAAAATTATTTTTTCATACATAAGCTTCTGTTTGTTTATATATGTATATGTATGCATGCAACTGTCTTTCTGTTGATATGTGAGAATTAGAACATAAGTGATGGTCTTATTTTGCTTTGGATTGGAGTAAATATGGTATGTGGTTCAGACAGGGTTAAATTCATATAAATTAGTATTCGCATTGTTATAGGTCAGTTATCATTGGTTTAAAAACTAGAAGCATATCTTAGATTTGCATATACCCTTTCACATCATTAAAAACCAAAGTTTTTCTTATTTATTTTGGTTTAGGTAAAACTATGCATTTACTAAGGAAAGTAACTCCAAGGCCATCTTGGGTGGCTCAGCTGGTTTAGTGTCTGACTCTTGATTTCAGCTCGGGTCATGATTTCATGGCTGTGATGTCAAGACCCTTGTTTGGCTCTGTGATGGCAGTGGGGAGCCTGCTTGGGATTTTCTCTCCCCCTCTCTCTCTGCCCTCCCCTCCCTGCTTGGACTCTCTCTCTCAAAATAAATAAATACACTTTAACAAAATAAAATTACTCACAAACACCATCTTTCACAAGAAGTACATATTTTTGCCATTAAATTGCAGATTATTACCCTAAGGAATTAAGTTTAAAATATTCATTTATCATTCTCTAAATATTTGATTCCTCATTTTTTCAAGTGTAAGATTTTATTTTTCATTCTTGAAATTCAGTGAGTCAGAAACCTACCTGTGATGAGCAAGTCTGTCTTTGCCCCTGGTAGCTGAACACTAAAGATGGCATTTTATTTTTACTTAGTGTCATTTGGGACTGAAATATCTCAAGCGTTTGTTCTCATATTTATAAAAACATGATTAATTTGAATCCTAATTCTGCATTTTCCCTCTTGAACATAGCTGACAACTTCAGCAAAGGCCAATTCTTTGCACTTGCACCAAATGGATCCTTGTTAGGAAGGTGAAATGATTATTTAATATGATTGATGAAATCTTGAGTTTATACTATCTTTTTCCAGACTTCTAATGAAATTCAAATTTAATTATTTTATCTCAATTATTATTCATTTTGCTTAATTTATTAAATTCATAAATTTGTTAAATAAAATGACTATTTTGTTTATTATTTAACATTAGTTATGTTCACCCTGGTTCTTTTACTTTGGAAACAATCTCTTTCCCCTTCCCACTTATAAAGCACAAATCTTGGGGCACCTGGTGGGCCCAGTTGGTTGAGCAACTGACTTTGGCTCAGGCCATGATTTCACGTTTCTGGATTCAAGTCCATGTCCAGCTTTGCATTGACAGCACAGAGCCTGCATCAGATTCTCTGTCTCCCTCTCTCTATGCTCCTTTCCTGCTCACTCTCTCTCTCAAAAGTAAACAAACATTAAAAAAACAAAAAAAAAGAAAGTATAAAATTCTTCAATGTTTCTATTTTTCAGTAATCATATTTGATGGCATTCTTTCAACCACAAGGTATCAAACAGGATTTCAATTATTTTGTGACTGTAACATCCACGACATTCAGCACAGTTTTTCTTGACTTAGTTTTATTCCATTCAGATACTTCTATTTCATTCAGTCTTTTATTCCGTTGTAAGCTCGTTAGAAATAACAGCTGTCTTCGGCTAACTTTTTGTATACCCTGCAGTTCTGGTACCAGAACTTTCACAATTAATTTCTAAGTTAATATTAGTTGGTATCTTAAGTGATCAGATCAGTGGGTGATAGAAAGAAGAGGAAATAAATTAGTTTTGCAAACTTTTTCTAATATGAATCATACATACGTGTGTATATGGAAAAGGCTTTAGGATGTGTCTTCTTCAATTTCTTTCATCAATATCTTATAGATTTTAGTGAGAAATTTATAAAATTCTTTCACCTCCTTAGATAATTTATGTCTAAGTATTTTATTTTTTTATGTTATGCAATTTTAAAAAATTTATCTTTCTGACAGGTCATTGTTAGTGAAAAAAAAAAGAAACTCATTTTTTGTATATTGGTTTTATATCCAGCAACTTTACAGAATTTTTTTTTTATTTCAGATTGCTTTTGGGGGCATCTTCTGGGTTTTTATATGTACAATACCATGTCATCTGCAAATAGACACCATAGGGGTTCTTCCGTCTACTTTGGATGCTTTCTAATTTCTATTCTTTCTTAACTGATGTGGCTAGGGTTTTCACTTTTGTTTTAAATAAAAGTGGTAATGGTGGACATCCTTGTCGTGTTCTTCATGTGAGAGGGAAAGTTTTACCTCTGCCCCGCTCAGTATTATATGAGCATAAGCTGTGGGCTTGTTATATATGATCTTTATATATGTTGAGGTAATTTCCCGCTCTCCCCAGGTTGCAGAGATTTTTATCATAAAAGGATGTTGAATTCTGTCAGTTGCTTTTCCTGCAGCTATTGAGATGAACATGTGATTTTCATCTTTTGTTTTTTTAATGTAGTATGTAACACATTGATTGATTTAGGGATGTGGGATCATTCTTGCATCCCTGGACTAAATCACACTTGATTATGGTGTATGGTCATTTTTATTCACTGTTGAATTTGGTTTGTGAATATTTTGTGGATGATTTTTTCATCTATATCCATCAGGGTTATTGGTCTTTAATGTTCTTATAATGTCTCTACCTGGTTCTGGTATCATCAGGATAACTTTGATTTCATAAAGTGAGTGTGAAATTTTGTTTTTTCTAATTTTTGGAAGAGTTTCAAAGAACTGTTTATGGCATCTTCATGAAAAGTTTGATTGAATTCTCCAATGAAGACATCTGGTCCTCAATTTTCTTTTTGAGGAGGTTTTAGAATACTGATTTAATCTCCTTAATAGCAATTGGTCTACTCAGGTTTTCTATTTCTTCATGATTCAGCCTCAGTCAGTTGTATATTCTAGAAACTTACATCCTTTTTCTAGTGGGTCCAAATTGTTGGCATACAATTGCTCATAATAGTCTTTAATGATTCTTTGCATTTGTTTGCTATGAAATTATATATATCTTCTCTCAGTTATAATATTATTTATCTGAATCTTCTCTTTTTGTCTTGGAGAATCTATCTAAAGATTTGCCTATTTTGTTTAACTTTGAGAAAAAACAGCTTTTACTTTGATGGATCATATTTATCTTCTTTTAGTCTCTCTTTCACTTATTTCAGCTCTGATTTTTGTTAGTTATTTCCTTGTACTAAATTTGGGCCCAGTTTGCTTTACTTTTCTAGTTCCTTGAGGTATTAAGGTAGGCTGCTAATTTAAGAACTTTGTTTTTCTTTTAAAAGTTTTTTTAATAAAATTTAAAATGTGAGTGATGGTTTTTTCTATTATCTCTTTTAATTATTTAACTATTATGGTTTATAATTTTATAATTGTGATTAATAATTAAGAGTATCCTTGAGTCTTTTAAAAAGTTTTTAATTTATTTATTTTTATTTTCTTAAACATTTTTTTAGAGACAGAGAGAGAGAGAGTGTGTGTGAGCAAGTGCTAGTGGAAAAGAGGGAAGAGGGAGAACGGGAAAGAATCTTAAGCAGGCTCCACACTGAGTGTGGAGCCCAATGCAGGCTCTCGGGATCATAACCAGAGCCAAGGTCAAGAGTTGGACACTCAATCAACTGAGCCACACAGACACCCCTGTCCTTGAGTCTTAATGGTCTTTCAAATATATGCCAAGCCCATGTTGTCTCAACAAGCTAACTCACTGCTTTAACCATCAGAAAGTAGAACACAGATGAAATTGAAAAATATCCAGCATATACATGGAAAAATGCTTTTTACTTCCAGTGTAATTAAGTATGTAGCTCTTCATAGATCCATTACCTTAGTATCCACAACCATTTTACAATATTCAAATCACATACCAGACCCTCAGTGAATTGTGTTCAGTGTCTAATAAGCTCTTAAAAATGTTATCTAATATTTCATTTGGTGTGTGTTTGTTTTGCCATTTCTTGTGTCTGGCACTATGAAGGCATTTTGCATAACAGGGATGGAATACTCAATCCTGGAACAAAGAATGCTCACTATCTTATAAGCCAAGCTATATTCAAACAATGCTTAAAGGAGATCATTGTCTATGCATTATAAGAGGGAACATTTAACCAGAGCCAAGAAGGAGGGAGATAAGAAGGAAGCCTTCTTTGAAGAAGTTATGGAAGACTTGTGTATACTTTCAGCACAATGATGTAATTGACCAAGGCACTATATGCTTCTCTTTATAACCTATATGTGTTGGACAATTTAAATTCCAAAAGACCTCTGTAACTGTTAGACCCTCTGCCTAGATCTCTTATTTTTCACAGCGTCCTTTAATTAAATTAGATCTAAGACTGAACATCATCATAGAAGGAAGTCTTTCTTCTACACACTAGCTTCTGACATTTTTCTTAGATTTTTAACTGTAGCTTTTGAACTTCATGAATGTTATAAGACTTACTGGGGTACTCAGTTAATGTTTGTTTATTCCTCTGGATTATAGAATTCATTAGTTTGGAAACTACTGTATTTATCATGAAATGCAAAATATCAAAATGTCTAAAAAGGACTTAGTGAACACTCAATAATAAATCCAACTATACTTGTAATTGAGCTTAAATAAAAGCAAACAAATAAATATATGGCAAATTAGAAGAGTCAGGATGTTTGCACAAAAGAGTTTTATTCATAAATTGAAGATCATCGTGAAGCAGGAGAGGTTTGAAGAAATGCAGTGTCTTCTTCTGATTCAGTTTTAGTGCAGATCCTCATTTATTTAAGGATTTGAGAAAATTACATTTTTCATAAATCATACTATATAATTTTATGAAGACAACAGTCACTATATGTGTATGGGTTGTGTGCTCATATGCAGAATATAATACTTAAAACTTTATTTTGTTTTTCAATTTTCCTAAGGCCCCTTGTACATCCTTGTTCCTTAGGCTATAAATCAGTGGGTTTATCATGGGAATCACAAGGGTGTAAAACAATGAGGTCATTTTGTCTTGATCAAGAGTGTAGGAAGAACTTGGCCGGAAATACATGAAGAGCATGGTTCCCTGGAAAATGGCAACAGCAGTTAAGTGGGAGGTGCAGGTGGAGAAAGCTTTGAACCTCCCCTCAGCAGAGTGGATCTTCAGCACGGATAGGATTATATAGCAATAAGAGACAAGGACTACTGAAATGGTACTCAGTTCAATGAAGCCAAAAATGGTGAATATTGCTAACTCATTGACCTGTGTATCTGAGCAAGAAAGCAATAAGAGAGGGGGTTCATCACAGAAGAAATGATTAATCTCATTTGATCCACAGAAACATAACCGGAATGTTAGTCCCGTGTGTATCAAAGCATCTGCCATTCCCAGCACGTAAACCCCGACCATGAGCAGAGAGCACACTCTGCTGGACATGTTGACTGTGTAGAGCAAGGGGTTACTGATGGCCTGGTACCGATCAAAGGCCATCACCGCCAGCAGGAGACACTCAGAATCACCAAACATGCAGAAGATCAAGAATTGCAGAGCACAGCCAATGAATGGGATTGATTTGTTTTTGGCTATAAAGTCTACCAACATTTTGGGCCCAATTGCTGTGGAATAACAGAGGTCACAGAAAGAGAGGTGGCTAAGGAAAAAGTACATTGGTGTGTTGAGCTGAGTATTCATTCTAATTAGAATAATCATTCCGAGATTTGCCAGGAGACTACTGAGATAAATAAGCAGGATGATGGTGAAAAGAGTCACTTCGATCTCAGAGTTATCCGTAATTCCCAAGAGAAGGAATTCGGTCAAGAAGGAGCAGTTTTCTTTGTCCATTCTTCTTCTTGCTGGTTCTAAATCACTTTCAAAAATTATCAAACAAATAACAGATCAGGATTGGGTTTCTGGGTACCCAAAACACCCTAAGACAAAAGATGATTTTATATTGTCTTCTTTACACTCAGCGAAGAGCCCAGTGAGTGTCACTATTAAAGAAGCATCACTGTGTTATAAAAAACTAAAAATGTTTGGGATAGAAAGTTGATAAACATTGATTTTAAATGCATGTCATTCCTGACGTGTTACTTGCCTTGGCTTCTGTTGTCCAATGTCGAGGAGTAGATCCGAATAAACTGAAAGCTCACTCTACAGTGAAAATAATATAAAAGAAAGTACAAAGTTTTTAGAAAGTGCCAGAAGATACTGGATAATATGAGTTAGACCATAAAAAAAAAATAAAAGCTCAAGTTGCTTTATTGAATAAAGATAATTGATTTTATCACTGATGATGCTACTGCATATAACAAATGAAAGTTAGTATGGTTTCTGCTGACTTTAGTGTTTACTGAAATATGAGCCTTTTTAATACAACTATTCTATTATTCCTTCTCACTGATTTGCCACAACTTTTATAATCCATGAGTGTGACTGACCTTTGCTATAGGACAAATACTTTGAAAGACAAAGAGAACTGATGAAAAGAAGTGGAAACAAAAGAGTATCATGTGTAAATTTGCATATCTATGCATTTTAAGTTGTCTTTTTCACTCAAGTAAAAAAGCAAAGAAAAATAAATTTTTCTGAGATATACAATCTTCTGTCTTGTATTTGTATACTCACGTTATGTATGTGTGTATCTATTGATAATAAAATCGTAATGTGACTCGTTGTCTCATTTTTATTTTTCTGGATTTAATGATATGGCATTGGTCTATATGGACTTGGATTTGTATATATTAGTATCAATATGTGTTATCTCTATTATTTTTGATGAAACTAGAGCCAATGTACACTTTAAATGTACAATATCACTTACACAGTGATAGAAAGTGATGGTATACTTATTGACCTTGATTAAAATATAAACAGGCCAAAGGTTTACTATTCTTATACAAATGACAAAGGAGGTCAAAATCACATAGGTCTAATAAAGAAATATCATTCTTTAGATGATAGGTTGCAGAATTTATTTAACTGAGTTAAGCAGATATAAAATGATTCATTTATAAATTTCTTAATACTTGATTTCCTGATTTTTCCAAAAAAGTAAGGTGTTTTCCAGTCTATATATTTTTAAAAATTTAGTTAGTTAGAAACCTACCTGAAATGAACATCCTTCTGTTCTTATTTCTGGTACATGAACAATAAGTAGATGACATTTTATTTCTACCTGGTGACTGTTGGGACTTGAATCTCTAAAGACGCTGCCTTCACTCTTCTGGGTTATGTGATTAATTAGGCTTCTGCTTCTGTATAATTCCCCTCCACACACACCCCATGAATGCTGCATCAAAAATCCAACTCTCAAGTCTTCACTCCTTAACAAATTGATCAATGTCCATTTACCAGAGTTTATTCCAAGGTTATGCTTATGGTTAATCTGCATCTACACCCTCCTCCGGTGAAACTGATGTCTAATTAAATTCAAATAGACTTTCTACCTAATATTATTTTCAGTTTCTTTTCATTGTTCACTCTGTTTCTTCCTATTTCTGGTACATGTCAACAACCCACATTCCAGTGATTATTTACTGTATAGAGGTGGAAAACTTTTCCCTTAGGCTCTTTCAGTGGCCTTATAATTAAGTTGACATAAGACAGATTAACAGGAGAAATACAAATGTAGTTTCCTACAAATGAGAGCCCCATAAAAAATATGAGACTCAGAGAAGTGACCAACCCAGGCAGCTTTTACACCTTTTAGACAAGACAATGATAAATTTGTGAAGAATTGACAAGACAAAAGGTTTGACCTCAAGGTAGTAAATTTGTGTGGAATTAGCAAGGTTTTGTCTGTTTCTTTGTTTTTGTGTTTGTTTGTTTTTTAATATACAGCTTTCTTGTCCCTAAACTCTCTCTCTGATGGTCAGTATGCCACTTTACCTCCTGGTATTGAGAGTATACTTTTTACATGGTTGATTACCTTCCTGCTCTCAGAGGCATATTCTACCCTCTTTCAACTATAGAACATCTACTACACCCAGTACATTTTTTATCAAATTATGTGCTTTATCTATTTATAAATATGTCTGTTCACATTTCTACAGTCCTTAGCATAGGCTATGCACAAGTAATGAGTCAGTAAATGTGTAGTTTTGAATATTTTCCTGTTGTTAGGCTGGTAGATATTCACCAAAGAAGTGTAATAATCAACCTTTCTCCTTATATTGCTCACATGTACAAGGATGATCTTTTATTAAAGAATGTGTTGGGATAATGCTTTTGAATGAAAGCCAACTTATGTGAATTGAAAAATAAGTTTTGTGTGCTATTATTTGTGGCAGTACTTTGAGACTTGAGAGAAACTGAGATGTGAATTTTGTGACTACCCAAATCCCACCCATCCACATACAAATTTAATGCTCCACTTTCCTACATCCTGGTCAACCATGTTGTTCCCTAACCTTTATTTAGACTTCTTCATTGGGAAAGAGAGCTAAAACCTATGTTTCCATTATTCTGCCTTATAAAATCCTCTACTCTCTCTTCTAATAATGTGCTTTTCCAGTGCTTGATTTGTGATGGGAAAGGTATGGAGATCTTACCAAACTATTTGTAGTTTTCATATTTTATTGAGCTTATCCATGTATATGATCATATATTTCTAATATTATCTCATGTTTCCTGAGCTATCTTTAACAACCTCATTATACTGATACTGAAAGTGGGATCCAGAATTAATCAGTAACCTACTGGAATTTCATAAACATTAAATATTTAAGACTCAAAGAGTTGGCCCTTAATAGATTTTGACTACAGTGTAATGAACATCAGGACATTTTGCTAAATGATATGAGCCAGACAGAAAATGACAGATCCTGTATGGTATGCCTTAGGAGTCTAATCTCAAATAGCCAAACTCACAGAGACCTGTGGCGTGTGGAATCATATCTTCCAGGGGCAACAGGACTGTGGCAATTGGGAGATGTTGGTCAAAGGGTATAGACTTACAGTTATAAGATGAATAAATTCTGATGATATAACACACAACATTGTGATCATAGTTACAAGTTTGTACTAAATACTTCAAAGTTTCTAAGAGACTAGATATTTAATGTTCTCACTACAAAAAAAAAAGTACATGATGGGATGCAGGTATTTGTATGCTATGGTGGTATTTATTCCAATATATGAATGTATCAAATAAACACTGCATTTCACAAATCTAAGGAGCCAAGAAAATACATAAAATGATGGCCCTGAGGTTGTGCAAACAGGGAATCTTCGGGAGCACTCTGTATTGGCCCTGTCCTGAGTGACATTTTATAATAGATGAATTATTGCAGGATGCTGACAAGCACTGACATTTGAGTGTTGTTGAAGTCTATTTTTGATTATAATGAAAATAATGTATTCTTGCTCTATACTTTGACTGATTGGAGTTAATTTATTTCTTTAAAAAAATCCAGTGTGCTCAATTAATAATTTGTGTTACCCAAGATCTTTCTTTTCCAAACTCATTTTCTCATCAGATGCTTCTCTGTCTCCAGGGAAGACAAATTTCTTCAGGTTGCACTCAGTGTAGATGCAACCTAAATTTACCTTCTTAAATTTAACTGTCCCTGTGGACCAGTTAGTCTAACTTCCCTTCAAAGTTTTCCATTAAAATCTGAGCCTTGGTGATTATATTATTATTACAAATTGGATGATTACCACCCTAAAGGGATTCACTTTTAATTGAAGTTGGCTCTCTTACACCATGAAAGCTTGTCAGTTGGAATTTAAGCCATGAGACACAAGCAAGTGGGGAAAAAAAATCTGTGTCTACATGACTTCCCTGATGCCACTGAACTTCTACATGTAATCCTATAAAGGCAGCAGTCTACTTATAAAGTCCTGTCTTTAGAAAATAGGTTTATGGCCCTGGGCACCGAGGTGGCTCATTGGTTAAGTGTCTGACTTTGCACAGGTCATGATCTCACAGTTAGTGGGCTTGAACCCTGTTTTGGGCTCTGCATTGGCATTTTGGAGCCTGCTCAGGATTCTCTCTCTCTCCCCATCCCTCATTTGCTGTTTTCTCTGAAAACAAACAAACAAACAAAAAACTTAAATAAAATAAAATGTAGTAGAATAAAATAAAATAAAATAAAATAAGATAAAATAAAATAAAATAAATAAGAAAATAGTTGAATGGTCCAGAGTCATGGACACTATGGGAAAGTTTAGTGCATAATACGGCAGCAAGAAAACCAGGCTCACTAAGCCGCCTTGTTGCTTTAAACAGGATTTGGAGTGCCTATGGATTGAGTAAGACATCTATTGCTGGAGGCCCACTCAGGCTGGACAAGGTCCCTGAAGGAGGCAGCAGCATCAGCAAAAATTGGCTGAGAGAGATCCACACAGTTTCTCTCTTTCTTGATCATCAGCCTGGCATCATCTCTGGCATCTCTCTGGCTTGCCAGGTTTGGGGCCTTTATTTATAGACCTAAGTGTTAACATGACATCAAAAGTATATTTTTTTCAAATAATTCTCAATGATAAAGATGTTTTGAAAAGGATGCAGAAACAGGTTTTACAGAGGCATTTTTGCAGAACTACTCTAATTACAATGAGGTAACTTACACATCATAGGATAACAGAATATTCTCAGTGAAAAGCAGATAACATCCACAGTTGTTTGAACCTGTAGTAAATCTTACAACTAAGAAGATAGAAGGAAATTTTCAGTGAGAAGCAGATAGCAGACACATTTTATAACACTAATGCTAAGATTCAGTTATAAACAAGGCTAGGAGGCATTCTATTTGACTTGCAAGAGGAAGAATGTATTAGTGATGGTTAGTAAGTAAACCTTTTGTCAATCTTCTTCTTTGATGTGAAGGTGTAAGCACCATAGTAGCTCTAGATGAGCTGGCCTTTGCATAGGAGTTTAACTTGTAACTACTCATACCCATCCTCAGAGTGGGCACCAATTAGCATATGTGTCCGCAGTCACTTATGAATGGCTCTTGTTTCTTTTCTTATTCTTACATTAGGTTCTTTTTCTCAGGGCCAGAGTTAATACTATTTTTGTGTTCTTTAAACCCCTTTATTTTCCATGTCTTAAGTTTGTGAACCTCAAAAGGAGAGCCTTTCAACAACATCTGCAGTACTTTGTTTAAATTCCTCTTTATAGAGGTGAGAATATGCTTCATCCCATGAGGTAACTGTGTGGGGAATATATGTCTGACTTGGAACATTGTGAGGCCTAATCAATAGCAACAGGGGTAATTTCACATGAGTAGAATTAGCAGAAGGTGATGCCAGTTTCCGCCTGACATGGCAGGAGCCATGAAACATCTGCCATTTCCTTACTGTGACAATGTCATACAGCAAGGCCAGCATGGCTCCTCGCGCATGTGTGCCCTTGTCTCTGCTCACTAAACATGATACTTCAGTGATTTTGATGCAGGTAGGTCACATCTGAGGATCCAGAAGGGAGTCCCAGGGGA
The DNA here is from genome assembly GCA_004023785.1 of Mungos mungo. Lineage (NCBI taxonomy): Eukaryota > Metazoa > Chordata > Mammalia > Carnivora > Herpestidae > Mungos > Mungos mungo. Next base: position 64,023 of record PISW01007821.1, read on the forward strand.
TCAGCTAAGAGGGTCCTTGGCTTTGCACAGAAAATCAATCAAACCTGAGCCAGCAGAGAGTGAAAGCAGAGTTTACAGAAGATATATGGTGAGATACAGATGGAGAAGCCGGGATACTTGAAAAGGAACAGAGGGAGTCTCACCTTTGCTTGGGGTCTGGGATTTTTCTTGGCAATTGTGGTCTGTTGCATGTGTCTTCTCAGGCATCGAGGAGCTGGTCAGAACAAGGATGGGGTGAAGGTTTTTTCATAAATCACTCATTCCCTGAAACCAAGGGTCTTGGCCTTGAGATAGAGCCAAGGGTCTGGAGTAGGCATATGATAGCTCGACTCTGTCATTTCTTAGATATAATATACTGTGCTAGAAGACTCCAAAGATATCTCTGTCCCTTACAAGGAGCACATATGCTATTTACATTACAAGGCATGTGTAGATGGAGTGGGGTGCGGGTGCTAACATGAATGGAAGCTGGAAAAGAAGCAAAAGGAAAAAAAAGAAACAGCTTTTCCTCTTGTGGGGTCCCTTCCAATTTCCTGTGTCAATGTGATCATCCACAAACTGGAGCAGAGCCAGATTAAGTTGCCAAATACCTTGCAAACACCCAGATAAGAGTTCTTGGGTTTAATTATTTTCCAAGTAACTTATATGCCTTTATGTTCCCCTTACATTTAACATACACAACTACTTTATATGCTTACATATAAAATACGAAAATGTATTGAAGGCAATACTTGACCTCAGCAATCTTTTCTTTTGCTCCCCATTGAGTAAACATTTAATAAAAATGAACATTTTTGGATGTCTTTCATTCTTTCTTTACCCAGATGCTTGACTAAAGAGAGAAAACACACAGTCCTTAAACTCTCAGTATTCATTTCCCTTCATTGAAAGTAATGATTTAGGAAACAGAGTCATGGATTCCACAAAGTTCCCAGGCTCAGGGTGGTATGGGAACCAAGCTTAGCAAGTGCTGGAGGGAAATCAACCCCCTTGAGGAAATGACTGAGTTGTGAATGGTAGTACTTAACCCAGTGACACTGGTTTTCTTTAATTCCACAGAAATGATAGGGTCCTGTCCCCCTGGGGATCTTCTATTTGCTGATCCATTTGCATAGAATCCTTTCTTTACCTCCATCATCTCTCAGCTAATTCTTCCTTATCTTTTAGATCCCAGACTCATTGTCTGAATTTGAAAGAATTACTTTTCAACTTCTGTTTTCTTTTGGTAGCAAATAAATGCCCAGAGACTGACTTTGTCTTTGCCAACAATGTATTTAACATAAGTTCACTGTGGGAGTTTGACTAGGCAATGGCATACACAGTAATGTCTTTTAATAAGCCAATAAAGGAATAATATACTCCAGTGAATGATAGATTAATCAGGTGGAGATGAAATGAATGGAGTTCAAATTTATTGAAATGCACCTTTATCAGAGTTGGTACTCAGGAGAGACCCTTCAGCCAATCTTGAGCTGATGTCCACCAGTGCAGAAGTTGAAGTTCCCTGTTGCTAGAACACGTTGCTAGGGGATGACAGAATCATTCATCACGTACATCATGGACAGGATGATCTTCTTCACAAGCTGCTGCTACCTGGCTATTGGTTTTTGCCACTGCCTGTGGAAGTGTCACGGTTACCATGCAGGAGCTTATTGATCCAAGGTCATTGGAGAGATTTTTTTAATTAAAGTAAAATTTAAAAAATTTTATTGTTGATTGTAGTTGACATGCAATGTTATATTAAACTCTGGCATGCAGCATAGTGACGTGACTACTCGGTGCTCACAGTGAGTGTAGTCATCACATATTGCCAATACTAGTATTACAATATGAATGGCTATATTACCTATGATGTGTTTTTCACCTCTGTGAGTTATTTAAAACTGGAAGTTTGTACCTCTTAATCCTCTTCACCAATTTTGCACACCTTCCCCACCTACCTCCCTTCTGATAAACACTAGTTCGTTCTCTGAATTTATGAATTTTCTCCCTCCTTTTGATTGCTTATTTATTCATTTTTTTTTTTTTAGATTCTGCATATACATGAAATCATATGGTATTTTTCTTTCCCTGCCTGACTTACGTCACATAGCATAATGCCCTCTAGGTCTGTCTGTGTTGTTGCAAATGGCAAAACCTCATTCTATTTATGGCTGAATAATATTTCATTGTGTATATACACCACACCTTCTTTATCTATTCACTTATTATTGAACACTTGCTTTCATACCTTGGTTGCTGTAAATAATGCTGAAATATACATAGAAGTGCATATTGTAGCCTTGCTCAGACAGAACACTCTCAGGCTTTCCTCATAAGAATCAATAATTATAGTCTTAGTGCTGTTTTGCCTTAGTTAATTTTTCATGTGTCTTTATTCATAAGCTCCAAGTGGGGCATCTCAGCAGTTGAGCTACTAAGTTATTACTTATAAAAACAGATGAGATAACAAAATCTTGAAAAACCTATTTCATCCATATATCAAAACAGCCTTACTTTTAAAAACAATTTTTTGTTATTTTTTTAAGTTAATTAATTTATTTTTTTAACATATGCAGTTATATTCCATCATTTACAATACAGTAGTTACAATGACACTCCCAACAGAAAAGCAAAGTAAAAAATCAAAACACCAACTTCTGTAAAAACAATTTTATTTTGTGATAAATAAGTGGATTTAAGTCATATCAAACAACTATTTCCTTCTCTATATTTGAAAAATGTTCACTATTTCTTTTTACATTATGGGTAAATACAATTTAATAAATAATTTGAACATTATTTCATTACAATTGTCATTTCCTTTAGGCAGTAAGATTTATTAGTAAATAAACTGCTGGATTCACCATGAAATTCAAAGCACAGAAAGGAACTTAGGAAATACTTAAAACTATTTAGAAAATTAAATTCATGCACAAATGAAAGATTGAAGACAAAAATTAGGCAAACTAGGAATCTGCAAATTTTTCACAAATAAGGAGTACCTGTGAGAGTTACCTTATGATGGCAACCGAGCGCCCATTTTGCTGTGGGTCTAGGGAGAGCTCCATGCACCGACATCTCCCACTCGCAGACCTGGATGTCCTGTGTCTTTTGAAAACAGCCAATTATGAAGCTCCAGCTTCCCCTCACCCCTATAAGGAAACAAGGAACTCCACCCCACCATGGTCGAAGGATGCCCATGCTTGGCAGTCTGCACACCCGAGATCAAACTCTGAATTCCTTCACCCATAAAACACCTTGCCCTCCACTACCAGACACGACTTCCCTGGCCCATCCTCTCAGGACCAGGCAACCTCGCCCAAGAGCGCTCCCACTGAAGGCCTTTTACATTTATCTCTCACTCTGTAATAAAGGGTGCTCTGTTCTCTTTTCTCAGTTTCTTGACATTGTAACTTTTTACTCCACCGATTTACACCTTACAGTACCAATATAATTTCAAGACATAAAATGAAGCATGGAATATTTAGGGAATGACACATTTTTTTCATGGCTGTTATGTGGTATAAATACTTATTGAATCATACCATTATAGTCAAAACAATTTTGATTTCCATGATTTATAGTCTAAGATTGTGAGAAAAAATGCATACATATAATTTTTCAATGAAATCCCTTTCGATTTTTGAGCAAAATATTAATATTGTATTTACAGAAGCATCCACATTTCCTATCATGTAAACCCTGGCCATGACCAAGGAACACACTCTGCTGGACACACTGACTGTATAGAGCAAGGAGTTGCTAAGTAGCCTTGTACCGATCAAAGGCTATCACTGCCAACAGTAGGCATTCAGGATCTACAAAAGCACAGGAGATCAACAGATGTAGAGCACAGCCTATAGAAGTGACTGGAGTTGTTCTTGGCAATGAAGCCTACCATCAGCTGGGGCCCAATTGTTCTAGAATATCAGAGGTCAATGAAGGAGAGGTGGCTCAGGAAGAAATATATTGGTGTGTGGAGTTGGGAATCCATTCTGATTAAAATGATCATCCCGAGGTTTGCAGCAAGAATGATGAGATAAACAATTAGAAATGTGATAAATTAGGGTCACTTTAATCCCAGGGTTATTGCTAATTCCCAAGAGAAGGAATTCATTCACAGAAGAGCAATTTTTTGCATCCACTCTTCTTTATTCTTCCAAAAAGCTACCAAAATATTCAAGAAATTGCATATCAAGGTATTAATTCCTCTTGTAACTCACAAAAATGCAACCTATACAACAGAAAGATTTTATTTCAGATATTATATTCTTTATTCTCAGAAAATAGCCCAGGCACATTTCATTGTTATATTGTTGACAAAATTAACACGTTTTGGATAGAATTTAAAGTTTGATTATTAATTTGCATATCACTCACCAAATATATGACTTGTGTGCACCTTCATTGCTTTATCTCAGCAGTTAATGATGAATGAAAGTTCATTACAGGTCAGGTCAAATATAGTATAAATGTCACACCTGAAGACAAAGTGGAATTTACAGCTTTATATCTGAAAAACAAATATCAAATTGAGCATAAAAATGATTACACTTGCTAAGATCTACAAGAATTATGATTTGTTCAAGCCGGTGTATTAAAATTGGATATTGTGAACAGATCTCTGATTTAAACATTATGAACATGGGTGCCTAGGTAACTCAGTCAGTTAAGCGTGTCTGACTGTTGATTTTGGCTCGGGTCACAATCTCATAGTTAGTGAGTTTGAGTCTGGCATTGGGCTCTGCCCTGACAGCATGGGACTTTCTTGGGGTTCTCTCTCTCCCCTCTTCTCTTAATATAAATATGTAGGGGCACCTGGGTGGCTCAGTCGGTTAAGCCTCTGACTTCAGCTCAGATCAGATCTCACACTCCTGGGTTCGAGCCCCGCATCAGGCTCTGTGCTGACAGCTAGCTCAGAGCCTGGAGCCTGCTTCCAGTTCTGTGTCTCCTTCTCTCTCTGTCCCTCCCCCTCTCATGCTCTTCTCTCTCTGTATCAAAAATAAATAAAACATTTAAAAATTTTTAATATATAAACCCTTTCTTAAATTAAATAAATAAACTTAAACAATTTTTAAAAAGAAAACAATAATGAACAATACAACATTTTTACTGCTTTACCACATTGTTATTACTTAGACTCAGGAACAAAGCTCTTGTCCCTTCACCTTCAGAGGAAAAATGCTACAAACAAATGGAAACAGAATTAAACATATACAGTTACATCTCTTTGGATTTAAACCAACTTTTCCATTAAAAATAGAGGTAGACAAGAAATTATATTTTTCATATATAAGCTTCTGTTTGTTTATATATGTATATGTATGCATGCACCTGTCTTCCTATTGATATGTGAGAATTGGAACATAAGTGATGGTCTTATTTTGCTTTGGATTGGAGTAAATATGGTATGTGGTTCAGACAGGGTTAAATTTATATAAATTAGTATTTGCATTGTGATATGTTGCGGGGTCCAGCCCACACACCCCAGTCAAAAGGTCCCGAGTAGGGGGTTGGTGTCAGTGCAATATCTATAAGAAAGAAGACAGACAATGTGAATGGTGGTAAAAGCCACGGTTTACTAAGATAGTCAGGGTCTTATATACCATGGGTGATTATATCATTTTTTAATGGTTACATAGTTCAAGATCTTTGAAGTAAAGACATGCTCCAGAAAGGGTCATTCTTAACAGGACAGTAGTAAATAACAGGAATTATCAAGTCATTGCAAGAGAGGGATTCCCTAATAATAGTCTGGCTCCAAGCATAAGATGAGCCTGAAGAATTTTATGAGGAGATTTATATTCTTTAAGGCCCCTCATCAGTTATTCATGGGCAAGATGCTTATCCTTTAGTAAGCAAATCTTTTGGCAGAGGATTATGTTTACTCCCAACAGCAGACAAAGAGCTAGAAAGCAAAGTAAGGGAAGGCTGGAGCCACCGATCGACCCAAGTTGATTTAAAGCCTAAAAGTATATACCTCTTTGCAAAGAAATGAGAAAATCATAGACAGGATGAACAGAAGCCACGTGTGTGGCCCAGGAGGCCAAAGGTTGTTTTACAGTCTTCCAACTTGTTCCACAACTTTTTAAATAGTTTACTGGTGCCCCGGAGGCATAGCCATCAATGGTCACTTATATAGATTCTCCTGCGCACCGAAGGCCTTGCCATCAACAGTCGCTATGCGGGACGTTTTTTTGCCTACTGGGCCCCAACAATATGTCAGTTATTATTGGTTTAAAAAACTAGAAGAATATCTTAGATTTGCATGTACCCTTTCACATCATTAAAAACCAAAGTTTTTCTTATTTATTTTGATTTGGGTAAAACTATACATTTACTAGTGAAAATTATTTCAAGGTGATCTTGGGTCGCTCAGCTGGTTAAATGTCTGACTCTTGATTTCAGCTCAGGTCATGACCTCATGGCTGTGATATCAAGACCCTTGTTTGGCTCTGTGATGGCAGTGGGGAGCCTGCTTGGGATTTTCTCTCCCCCTCTCTCTCTGCCCTCCCCTCCCTGCTTGGACTCTCTCTCTCAAAATAAATAAATACACTTTAACAAAATAAAATTACTCCCAAACACCATCTTTCACAAGAAGTACATATTTTTGCCATTAGATTGCAGATTTTTACCCTAAGGAATGAAGTTAAAAATATTCATTTATCATTCTCTAAATAGTTGATTCCTCATTTTTTCAAATGTAAGATTTTATTCTTCATTCATTAAATTCAGTGAGTCAGAAATCTACCTGTGATGAGCAAGTCTATCTTTGCCCCTGGTAGCTGAACACTAAAGATGGAATTTTATTTTTACTTAGTGTCATTTGGGACTGAAATCTCTCAAGCATCTGTTCTCACACTTATAAAAACGTGATTAATTTGAATCCTAATTCTGCATTTTCCCTTGTGAACATAGCTGACAACTTCAGCAATGTCCAATTCTTTGCACTTGCACCAAATGGATCCTTGTTAGGAAGGTGAAATGATTTTTTAGTATGATTTATTGAAATCTTGAGTTTATACTATCTTCTTCCAGATTTCTGATGAAATCCAAATTTAATTATTTTTATCTCAATTATTATTCATTTTGCTTAATTTATTAAATTCATAAATTTGTTAAATAAAATGATTAATTTGTTTGTTTATTATTTAACATTAATTATGTTCACCTTGGTTCTTTCACTTTGGAAACAATCTCTTTCTTTTTCCCACTTAGAAAGTATAAAACTCAGGGCACCTGGATGGCCCAGTTGGTTGAGCCTCTGACTTTGGCTTAGGTCATGATTTCATGGTTCTGGGTTCAAGGCCATGTCTAGCTTTGCACTGCTTCAGATTCTCTGTCTCCTTCTCTCTCTGCTCCTCTCCTGCTCACTCTCTTTCTCAAAAGTAAATAAACATTAAAAAACTAAAAAAAGAAAGTATAAAATTCTTCAATGTTCAATGTTTCTATTTTTCATTAATCATATTTGATGGCATTCTTTCAACCACATGTTATCGAGCAGGATTTCAATTATCTTATGACGTAACATCCACTACATTCAGCATACTTTTTCTTGATTCCATTCAGATACTTCTATTTCATTCAGTCTTTTATTCCATTGTAAGCTCGTTAGAAATAATAGCTGTTCTTGGATAACTTTTTGTATACTCTGCAGTCCTAGTACCAGAACTTTCACAAGTAATGTCTAACTTAATATTAGTATTTTAAATGATTAGGTCAGTGGGTGATAGAGAGAAGAGGTAATAAATTAGTTTTGCAAACTGTTTTAACTCATATGGATCATACACACATGTGTCTATAGAAAAGACTTTAGGGAACACCACAGTTCATTCTTTTTTATAGTATTAGTTTTTTTTAATTTATTTCAATTTTTTACAAATTTAAGAAGAATTCAAAGGTAATTTTGCGTCCTTCCCAAACATTGTTAAAATAGCCATCCTACTCAAAATAGCCATCTTACCAATCTACGTATTCAGTACAATTTTTATCAAAAGTCCCACAGTACTTATCACAGATATAGGAAAAATAATCTTAAAATTTCTGTGATATACAAAAAGACCTTAAAAAGCCAAACCAGTCTTGAGAAAGTAGAACAAAACTGCAGGCATCACACTTTCTGATTTCACACGGACAATCTTAATTATTCCAATATCTGAACATGGATTTTCTTTCCAATTGTGTCTTCTTTAATTTCTTTCATCAATATCTTATAGTTTTTAGTGTGAAATTTATAAAATTCTTTCACCTCCTTGATTAATTTATGTCTAAGTATTTTATTTTTTTATGTTATGGAATTTTAAAAAATTTATCTTTCCGACAGAGCATTGTTAGTGAAAAGAAGAAACTCATTTTTTTGTATATTGGTTTTGTATCCAACAACTTTACTGAATTTTTTTTTAAGTTTGAACTGCTTTTTGGTGGCATCTTTCAGATCTTGTATATGTACAATATTGTAAAGTTAAAATCGGCGGAGTAAAAAAGTTACAATGTCAAGAGACTGGGAAAAGAGAACAGAGCACCTTTTATTACAGAGTCTGAGATAAATGTAAAAGGCCTTTAGTGGGAGCGCTCTAGGGTGAAGTTCCCAGGTCTGGACAGGATGGGCCAGGGAAGTAGCACAGGAGAACAAAGGACAGGGCTTTTTATGGGACAGCAGCCTGTGATGTGATTCCGGGGTAGAGAATACCTTGTATGGCTGAGAGATGTGGCCTGAGCAGATGATGTGCTTCCAAAGAGCCAGCAGAGGGTGGGCAGGGCAAAGGAAGTGTTTCTAGCAGCAGCAGGCAGCCAGCAGCCAGGTGCTTCTCCCCCCAAGCCTGCCAAACCTGTCGAATATCATGTCATCTGCAAATAGAGACCATTGGATTTCTCCCTTTCTAATTTGGATGCTTTCTAATTTTGATTCTTTCTTAACTGATGTGGCTAGGATTTTCACTTTTGTTTTAAATAAAAGTGGTAATGGTGGACATTCTTGTCGTGTTCTTCATGTGAGAAGGAAAGTTTTACCTCTGCCCTGTTGAGTATTATATGAGAATAAGCTGTGGGCTTGTTGTATATGATCTTTATATATGTTGAGGTAATTTCCCTCTCTCCTCAGTTTGCAGAGATTTTTAGCATAAAAGGATGTTGAATTCTGTCAGTTGGTTTTCCTGCAGCTATTGAGATGAGCATATGATTTTATCTTTTGTTTTGTTAATGTAGTATGTAACACATTGATTGATTTAGGGATGTGGGATCATTCTTGCATCCCTGGACTAAATCACACTTGATTATGGTTTATGGTCTTTTTTATTCACTGTTGAATTTGGTTTGTGAATATTTTGTGGATGATTTTTTCATCTATATCCATCAAGGTTATTGGTCTTTAATGTTCTTATAATGTCTCTACCTGGTTCTGGTATCATCAGGGTATCACTGATCTCATAAAGTGAGTGTGAAAGTATTGCTTCTTCTAATTTTTGGAAGAGTTTCAAAGAACTGTTTATGGCATCTTCATGAAAAGTTTGATTGAATTCTCCAATGAAGACATCTGGTCCTCAATTTTCTTTTTGAGGAGGTTTTAGAATACTGATTTAATCTCCTTAATAGTAGTTGGTCTATTCCGATTTTCTATTTCTTCTTGATTCAGCCTCGGTCAGTTGTATGTTCTAGAAACTTAGTTCCTTTTTCTAGTGGGTCCAAATTGTTGGCATGTAAGTGTTTGTAATAGTCTCTTATGATTCTTTGTATTTGTTTGCTATCAAATAAAATATATCTTCTCTTAGTTATAATAATATTTATTTGAGTCTTGTTTCTTTTTGTCTTGGTGAATCTACCCAAAGATTTATCCATTTTGTTTAGCTTTGAGAAAACCAGCTTTTAGTTTGATGGATCTTATTTATTTTCTTTTAGTCTCTCCTTCACTTATTTCAGCTCTGATTTTTGTTAGTTATTTCCTTCTACCAAATTTGGGCCCAGTTGGTTTTACTTTTCTAGTTCCTTGAGGTACTAAGGTAGGCTGCTAATTTAAGAACTTTGTTTTTCTTTAAAAATTTTTTTTATTTTAAATGTTTATTTTTGAGACAAAGAGTACAAGTGTGGGAGGAGGAAGAAAAAGAAGGAAACAAAGAATCCAAAGCAGGCTCCAGTCTCTGAGATGTCAGCACAGTGCCTAATGTGGGGCTCAAACACTTGGGAAGCAAGATCATTACCTGAGCCAAAGTCTGAAGCTCAATCAACTTAGCCACCCAAATGCTGTAACATCTTTGTTTTTCTTGATGATAGCATTTATCACTATAATTTCTCATTTAGAATTGTTTTTGGTGTATTCTCTAACTTTTGCTTTGTCGTGCTTCCATTTTTTCCTAAAGAAATTTTTTGAAACCTTTCTTGGTTTCTTGATTAACTTACTGTGTTTTGTGAATTTTCCAGTTCTTGTCTTCTGTTTGATTTCTAATTTCATACCATCATGGTGGGAAAAATTCAAATGATTTTAGAATTCTGTGGCATTATTTTTTAAACATTTTTTTAATGTTTGTTTATCTTTGAGAGAGAGAGAGAAAGACGGAGGGCAAGCAGGGGAGGGGCAGAGAGAGAGGGAGACAGAATCCAAAACAGGCTCCAGGCCCAAAGATTTCAGCACAGAGCCCAATGCGGGGTTCAAACTCACAACCTTGAGATCATGACATGAGCTGAAGTTGGATACCTAAACACCCAGGCACCCCCCAAAATCTGTGGCATTTCTGAATGGAAACCCTGTTAGCTATTGAAGTCAGATGATGTGGGAACACATTCTTCAGGAAGCAGCTGCAAAATATGGGGTGCAGACATGTGTACAAATTCCTTCCAGGAAGATACTGGTGACTTGTGATTGGCAGGAGGGAGAGAGCTGGGGACATGTCCACAGGCTTCTTGGTGTTCAGAGAGGGTCCCAATCAGCCCCAGATGCATGCAAACTCAAAAGCCTGACCCTCAGGCTTTTACATTGTACAAATAGATCCCATTCAGGAAAACAGTGAGGTATGGTCTTTTCTATTATCTCTTTTAATTATTTAATTATTATGGCTTTTAATTTCTATAATTGTAATTGATAATTAAGAGTATCCTTGAGTCTTTTTAAAAATTTTTTAACTTCATTTTTTTAAATTTTCTTAAAATTTTTTTTAGAGAGACAGAGAGACAGAGTGTGAGTGAGTGCAAGTGGGAAAAAGGGAAGAGGGAGAACGGGAAAAAATCTTCAGCAGGCTCCACACTCAGAGTGTGGAGCCCAATGCAGGCTCTCGGGATCATGACCAGAGCCAACATCAAGAGTCAGACACTCAACCAACTGAGCCACACAGGCACCCCTGTTCTTGAGTCTTAATGGCCTTTGAAGTATATGCCTTGCCCATGTTGCCTCAACAAGCTAACTCATTACTTTAACCATCAGAAAGTAGAACACAGATGAAATTGAAAAATATCTAGCATATACATGGAAAAATGCTCTTTACTTCCAGTGTAATTAGTATGTAGCTCTTCATAGATCCATTACCTTAGTATCCACAACCATTTTACATACATTTTGAAGAGTTATAAAAAATATATATATATATACATATATACGTATATATATGCATATATATATGTATATATATTCAAATCAAATACCATACCCTCAGTGAATTGTGTTATCAATGTCTAATAAGCTCTTTAAAATGTTATCTAATATTTCATTTGGGGTGTGTTTGCTTTGACATTTCTTGTCTCTGGCACTAAGAAGGCATTTTGGATCACAGGGATGAAAACTCAATCCTGGAACAAAGAATGCTCACTATCATAAAAGCCAAGCTATATGAAAACAATGCTTAAAGGAGATCATTATCTATGCATTATAAGATGGAACATTTAACCAGAGCAGAGAGGAGGTGAATAGGAAGGAATCCTTCCTTGAAGAAGTTATGGAAGACTTGTGTGTACTTTCAGCACAATGATGTAATTTACCGAGGCACCATATGCTTCTCTTTATAACCTATACGTGTTGGACTATTTAAATTCCAAAAGACCTCTGTAACTGTGAGACCCTCCACCTAGATCTTTTATTTTTTACAGCTTCCTTTATTTAAATTAGATCTGAGACTGAACATCATCATAGAAGGAAGCCTTACTTCTACACACTAGCTTCTGACATTTTTCTTAGATTTTTAACTATCAGCTTTTTAACTTCATGAAGACTTACATGGGTGCTCAATTAATGTTTGTTTATTCCTCTGGATTATAGAATTCATTAGTTTGGAAACTACTGTATTTATCATGAAATGCAAAATATCAAAATGTCTAAAAAGAACTTAGTGAACATGCAATAATAAATTTAACTATACTTGTAATTGAGCTTAAATAAAAAGCAAACAAATAAATATATGGCAAATTAGAAGTGTCAGAATGTTTTGCACAAATGAGTTTGATAAATAAATTGATCTTTGTGAAGCAGGAGAGGTTTGAAGAAATGCAGTGTCTTCTACTGATTCAGTTTTAGTGTAGATCCTCATTTATTTAAGTATTTGAGATAATTACATTTTTCTTAAATCATACTATATAATTTTATGAAAACAACAATCACACTATGTGTGTGTTCCATATGCAGAATATAAATACTTAAAACTGTATTTTGTTTTTCAATTTTCCTAGGGCCCCTTGTACATCTTTGTTCCGCAGGCTGTAAATCAGTGGGTTTAACATGGGAATCACAAGGGTGTAAAACAATGAGATCATTTTGTCTTGATCAAGAGAGTAGGAAGAACTCGGCCGGAAATACATGTAGAGTACAGATCCCTGTAAAATGACAACAGCAGTTAAGTGGGAAGTGCAGGTGGAGAAAGCTTTGAACCTCCCCTCAGCAGAGTGGATCTTCAGCACGGATAGGATTATATAGCAATAAGAGACAAGGACTACTGAAATGGTACTCAGTTCAATGAAGCCAAAAATAGTGAATAAGGCTAACTCATTGACCTGTGTATCTGAGCAAGAAAGCAATAAGAGAGGGGGTTCATCACAGAAGAAATGATTAATCTCATTTGATCCACAGAAACATAACCGGAATGTTAGTCCCGTGTGTATCAAAGCATCTGCCATTCCCAGCACGTAAACCCCGACCATGAGCAGAGAGCACACTCTGCTGGACATGTTGACTGTGTAGAGCAAGGGGTTGCTGATGGCCTTGTACCGATCAAAGGCCATCACCGCCAGCAGGAGACACTCAGAATCACCAAACACACAGAAGATCAAGAATTGCAGAGCACAGCCAATGAAGGAGATCGATTTGTTTTTGGCTAAAAGATCTACCAATGTTTTTGGCCCAATTGCTGTGGAATAACAGAGGTCACAGAAAGAGAGGTGGCTAAGGAAAAAGTACATTGGTGTGTTGAGCTGAATATTCATTCTAATTAGAATAATCATTCCGAGATTTGCCAGGATACTAGTGAGATAAATAAGCAGGATGATGGTGAATAGAGTCACTTCGATCTCAGTGTTATCCGTAATTCCCAAGAGAAGGAATTCGGTCAAGAGGGAGCAGTTTTCTTTGTCCATTTCTTCCTCGTGCTTGTTCTAAACTGCTTTAAAAAATGATGAAGCAAATCATAGATTAGAATTGGACTTTTCTGGGTACCCAAAACTTCCTAATGCAAAACATGATTTTATATTGTCTTCTTTACACTCAAAGAGCCCAATGAGTGTCACTATTAAAGAAGTATTGCTGTGTTATAAAAAATTAAAAATGTTTGGGATAGAAAGTTGATAAACTTTGATTCTAAATACATGTCATTCCTGAGATGTGTTACTTGCCTTAGCTTCTGTTGTCCAATGTCGAGGAGTAGATCCGAATAAACTGAAAGCTCACTCTATAGCGAAAATAATATAAAAGAAAGTACAAAGTTTTTAGAAAGTGCCAGAAGATACTGGATAATATGAGTTAGACCATAAAAAAAAGCATAGGTTGCTTTATTGTATAAAGATTATTGATTTTATCACTGACCATGCTACTGCATATAACAAATGAATGTATGGTTTATGCTGACTTTAGTGTTTACTGAAATATGAACCTGTTTTATACAACTATTCTATCATTCCTCCTCACTGGTTTGCCACAACTTTTAGAATCCATGTGTATGACTGACCTTTGCTATAGGACAAATATCTTGAAAGACAAAGACAAGTGATGTAATGAAGTGGAAACAACAGACTATCATGTGTAAATTTGCATATCTATGCATTTAAAGTTGTCTTTTTCATTAAAGTAAAAAACCAAAGAAAGATAAATTTTTCTGAGATATACAGTCTTCTGTCTTGTATTTGTATACTCACATTATGTATGAGTATATCTGTTGATAACAAAAATGATAATGTGAGTGGTTGGCTCATTTTTATTTTTCTAGACTTAAATGCTGTGGTATTGGTCTATATGGACTTGGATTTGTATATATTAATATCATCATGTGTTATCTCTATTATTTTTGATGAAACTAGAGCCAATGTACACTTTAAATGTACAATATCACTTACACAGTGATAGAAAGTGATGGTATACTTATTGATCTTGATTAAAATATAAACAGGCAAAAGGTTTACTATTCTTATACAAATGACAAATGAGGTCAAATCCACATAGGTCTACTAATTAAATATCATTGTTTAGATGATAGGCTGCAGAACTTATTTAACTGAGTTAAGCAGATATAAAATGATTCATTTACAAAGTCCTTAATACTTGACTTCCTAACTTTTCCAAAAAAGTAAGGTGTTTTCCAATCTATATATTTTTTAAAAAATTTAGTTAGTTAGAAACCTACCTGAAATGAACATCCTTCTGTTCTTATTTCTGGTACATGAACAATAAGTAGATGACATTTTATTTCTACCTGGTGACTGTTGGGACTTGAATCTCTAAAGACGCTGCCTTTGCTCTTCTGGGTTATGTGATTAATTAGGCTTCTGCTTCTGTATAATTCCCTTCACACACACCCCATGAATGCTGCATCAAAGGTCGAACTCTCAATTCTTCATTCCTTAACAAATTGATCAATGTCCATTTACCAGAGTTTATTCCTAGATTATGCTTATGGTTACTCTGCATCTACACCCTCCTCCAGTGAAACTGCTGCCAAATTAAAGTCAAATAGACTTTCTACTTAATATTATTTTCAGTTTCTTTTCATTGTTCACTCTGTTTCTTCCCATTTCTGGTACATGCCAACAACACACATTTCAGTGATTCTTTTTACTGTATAGAGGTGGAAAACTTTTCCCTCTAGTGTCTTTCAGTGACCTAATAATTAAGTTGATATAAGCCAGATTAACAGGAGGGGCATCTTGGTGGCTCAGTCGGTTGAGTGGCTGCCTTCAGCTGAGGTCACGATCTTGAGGTTCGTGGGCTCGAGCCCTGCATTGGGCTCTGTGCTGACAGCTCAGAGACTGGAGCCTGCTTCTGATTCTATGTCTCCCACTCTCTCTGCCCCTCTCCTGTTCATGCTATGTTTCTCTCTATCTCAATTAAAAAAAAAACATTTAAAAAAAGATTTACAGGAGAAAAGCAAATTTAGTTTCCTACATGTGGGAGCCCCATAAAAAATATGAGACTCAAAGAACTGACCAAGTCAGGCAGCTTTTACACCTTTTAGACAAAACAATGATAAATTTGTGAAGAATTGACAAGACAAAGAGGTTTGACCTCAGGGTAGTACATTAATGTGGAATTGAGAAGGTTTTGTTTGTTTGTTTGTTTTTGTTTGGCCATTATGCTAAATGATATGAGCCAGAAAGAAAATGACAGATACTGTATGGTATGACTTATGAGACTAATCTAAAAAAGCCAATCTCACAGAGACCTGTAGAGTGTGGAATGGTATCTACCAATGGCAACAGGAGTATGGGAATTGGGCGATGTTGGTCAAACGGTACAGACTTACAGTTATAAGATGAATAAATTCTGATGAACTAACACACATTGTGAATATAGTTACAATATTGTAATAGATACTTCAAAGTTGCTAAGAGACTAGATATTTAATGTTCTCACTGCAAAAAAAAAATTACATGATGTTAGTAATGCTATGGTGGAATTCATTCCAATATATAAATGTATGAAAAAGACACTGCATTTCACAAACTTATGGAGCAAAGAAAATAAGTAAAATGATGCCTCTGAGGTTGTGAGAACAGCAATCTTGGGGAGCACTATGTATTGGCCCTGTCCTGAGTGACATTTTATAATAGATGAATTATTGCAGGATGCTGACAAGCACAGACGTTTGTGTGTTGTTGAAGTCTACTTTTGATTATAATATAAATAATGTATTCTTGCTCTATACTTTGCCTGATTGGAGTTAATTTATTTCTTTTAAAGAATGCAGTGAATGTCAAATCTGTGTGTTCAATTAATAATTTGTGTTACCCAAGAACTTTCTTTTCCAAACTCATTTTCTCATCAGATGTTTCTCTGTCTCCAGGGAAGACAAATTTCTTCAGGTTGCACTCAGTGTAGATGCAACCTAAATTTACCTGCTTAAGCTTAACCATCCCTGTGGACCAGTTAGTCTAACTTCACTTCAAAGTTTTCCATTAAAATCTGAGCCTTGGTGATTACATTATTATTACAAATTGGATGATTACCAGCCTAAAGCGATTCACATTTAATTGAACAATTGTCAGTTGGAATTTAAGACATGAGACACAAGCAAAAATCTGTGAATACATGACTTCCCTGATGCCACTGAGCTTCTACATGTAATCCTATAAAGGCAGAAGTCTACTTATAAAGTCCTGTCTT
>PISW01007822.1:0-83240 GCA_004023785.1 Mungos mungo
CCTTCCTTCCTTCCTTCCTTCTTTCCATGAGCATTTGGTCTGCAGTGTTGACCTGTCTTGTGAATACTAAGCTCCACTGATGCAAAGACTATGAGAGTTTTTGATGCCAGGATTCTTACTGAGAGTTCAAGGCATGTACGTTAGTAATACTGATGCAAAGCAGATTGAAATATGCCCTATAATTAGTGCAACAAATTCTATACAGAAGGGAACTATGCTTACTTGCTGGGAAATTTGAGATTATTCATAGAGAAAATGGCCACAGAGCTGCCCTTGAAAAGCAGATGATCTTTCAGCAGGCAAAGGTGAGAGAGGGCATGGCCTGGGGGGAAGCAGCCAAGTATGTGAGTAGCAGGTGAGGGGGAGGAGGGATCATGGTCTGCTCAATGCACAACGGCTAAAGTGCAGTTCCTGAAACAGGGGAGGGGGTGCGAGAGCAGAGACAGGGGTGGGTACACTGGAAAGGCGGGTGGTGCTGGATGACAGAGTCATGGAGCAGCAATGGAAAATGGACACTGGAAGGGGCCCATCTGGTTGGGTGTCCTGGGTCTTCTCTCATGAGGTCCTCTGAGGATACGAACTGTTCCCTGGGTCAAGCCACTTTGCTACACTTGTCTCTCCTTCCCCTCTAACAAAAGCCCTTACATGGAGGGAGAAATATGCCATGTTCTAAGAGCACTTAGGAATCTTGGACTTAAAAGGCACTTTTTTTTAAATTTAAAAATAAAACAAAGCACTTCTCATTTTATTTGGGACTGTGATTCTGTGGTGCGTTGAAAGGAGTAAACTGTTCTCTGGCAGCAAATTCCCCTCTAGCATCTGAGGACGTAAAAGCCAGGTGCGGGAGGGAGACATTGACACCGGGTGAATTTCATCTCCAGCACCTTATTCTGTGGGGAAGGGATGGTGAGGATACACATTAGATCCTAGAGAGGGTCCTGGGATGGAGGGAGGGGGACTTCTTGGGTACAGGCAGTAGGAAGCAGCTCCCAGAAGATGTGCTGGAGGCCATAACAAGCCTGGGTAGGGAGACAAGCAAAGCAGGCAGTTAGCAAGACCAGGGCGCCATTGTTTCTTTCCAGAAAGGCTTCAGTATGACCTGAAAGCCTTTAAAGGTGGTGGCATTGCAAATGGTATCAGGCATTGCCAAGGACAAGCAACTGAAGAACTGAATTGATGGTTTAATTTGCTTGGGCCTGAATGGGATGGCTGCCACGTCCTTTTCTAAACTCGATTCAGAAATTCCTATTTGGGGCACCTGGGTGGTTCATGGGTCCAGGGTCTGACTCTTGATTTTGACTCAGGTCAAGATCCCAGGGCTATGGGATCGAGCCCGGTGTTGGGTTCTGTGCTGAGTGTGTGGAGCCTGCTTGGGATTTTCTCTTTTTCCCTCTGCCTGCGGGTGCTCTCTAAAAAAATGAGAAAAGGGGGTGCCTGGGTAACTCAGTCAGTTAAGCATCCAACTTTGGCTCAGGTCATGGTCTCACAGTTTGGGGGTTCCAGCCCCGGGTCAGGCTCTGTGCCAACAGCTCAGAGCCTGGAGCCTGTCTTCAGATTCTGTGTCTCCCTCTCTCTCTCTCTGACCCTCCCTTGCTCACGCTGTCTCTCTCTCTCTCTCTCTCAAAAATAAATAAAACATTAAGGAAAAAGTTGTATATTAAAATGCCCTCCCCAAGTGAAAGTATCCGTGTATGCTTTACTGACCGACTGTCCGTATCCACCCTCTTACGCATCCCGCAGACTTTAACTTGCATGAGAGTACGCCGTGTCTCTGTCTTATTTGGGTAGGAAGCTGCCTGACCCGTGATAGGCTAAGTAAATATTTATCAAATAACTTCATTAATTCATTATCATGCTTTAATTCATTCATCACACATTATGTACCTAACGTTCTAGGCCTGCTGCTCGATGGTGGACATACAGAAATGAATAAAAGACATGCCCTTTGCACCCAAGAAGCTAACTTTGGGTGGCGGGTAAAAGAACACAGTGGGGCATTTGTTTGGTAGAAGTTATCCAGAGAGAAGGGAAGGAGGAACTACCTTTATCAAACACCAGTATGTACCAGTATGCTTGTTGTCTTCCATGAGATGGATTTGTCTTGTATCGCTTTTGTAAGGGGGGATCTCATTCCCCTGGTGAAGAAACCGAGGCTCGGGGGGAGAGAGGTCCTTATCCATTGATACTAAAGAAGGGCTATAAGGGTCCCAGAGCCGGGAATGTGGTTCATCCTTTTGGGAGAAAGGAGGTAGAACTGGTCAAGGGTGACAAGTGCATTGAGACTTGAAATGAGCTCGTATCCTGCGCGGGGGCCGTTCTGGGGCTGCTTTCTGGAGGAGGCAATGCCAATTTCCAACAGGAAAGTCAGAAAAATATGGATCGTCAATAAATACGGCCCACAGACTCGCGCACCTGGAAACAAAAAATAAGATGACTGGTCCCTACATACTTGACATTCTGTTTCCATGGCATCTCTCACCAAATCAAGAAATGACCTGCTTGCTGTTCAGCTTCTTTTTTAGGACAATAGTGATGATGATGATGATGAGGAGGAGGAGGAGGAGGAGACCCATTTGTCTTCCGAGAAGTGGATTATGGTCTTAAAATTAGTGGGCTGAGTCAACATTGTCAAGTGCTGATGCCTACCCTCCACAGATTCTGTTTTCCTTAAAGAATTCCTTATCTTTCAGAATAGAAGGATGCACAAATGTTATTAATTCCCCAGCTTCCCGTTGCTCCGTTCTGCTGTGGACAGTAGTATGGACGGTAGCCTTTGTTTGGTGTTTAGCCATAAAATACACATCCAAACAATCTTCTGCCTCCCCCGCCATCTCTAAATTATATGGGTCATTGCCTTGCCCTCACTTCCAATTTGACAATCCCACTCTGGTATGAGAAGAAACTAACAGTATCATGTTCCTTGGCCCTAAACAGTTAATTCATCACACATGGTTGAGTGGCCCATTCCCGGGAAGTGCCTGCCCAGGGTCAGCCCGAACTGTCACCGGGGGTGGGGGTGAAGGCTCTGGGTGGCACCAGATGCCCCTCCTTCCTGCCTCCCCCCCTCCCAGAGAACACCAGTTATTCTGACAATTAAAAATAAAAACAATGTTTTGGGTGTTCATTTTTCATAATTTAAATACCTGATGCATTATACTATTATCAATCAAGATCAGGAATTTGGAAGGGCTTGAAGTTATATTTGTTGAATGATTCCCCCAAATTTTAAGAGAGATGAATAAAAACAGAAAGGAGGGGGATGAATCAATGTAGAATTAAACTGTCGCTGCCAGATTGAAAATCACACCCCCTCCCCAAACAAAGCAGTCCATAAGGCCCGCTCTCGGGATCCTGGGTCTGTGTACGAACGCAGATCCTCAGATAACTCTATGCTCCTGGCAGTGGCTCGAATTTTACAATTGTTTTACTGAGGTGTCTGTTGGTATTAGGCCCTCCTGCTTTTGATCACTCTGACTCACTTTCTCCTTCTGAACCGCGTTTCTGTAACCAATTTACGGGGCTCGGCGTTCAATTTCAGCTGTCCGATGGCAGCTGCCGCGGCCGGCACGGCCTGACGTTTGAGTTCCTTTTGGCGTCGCTCCCCTTTAACCATCTTGCTGGCTCTCGCGTCCTTTGTCGTCTCGCTGATCACAGGCAGCTGAAGGCCCAGAGTAAAGGCCCTGGGGGTGTCTCGGTCTCTCACACGCTTCTGTCTGTTCCCGTCCCAGAGAACCCGCAGAGTCCCCCCAGTGTGGCTCTCTTGGGGTCCGTCCCAAACAAAGGGAAACGCTTTGGTCGCCCTGGATGCGTATCTGGCTAAGGGAGCGGGCCGGGCTTGGATCAGCCCCACGACGAGCTCTCCCTTTGCCCTCAATTTTCTGGGCAATTGGACAAAGCAAGTCGATTATTTTTCTTTCAGAATCAGCGGAAATTTTGTAACCTGACAAGTGATAAATACATATATTTTCCTCTCTGATCAAGACTTCTTTGCCAGGAGAGAGAGTCCTGAAAATCAATAATGCGTTTATTCCTGGTTAACACTGAGGGTGTAGAATGCTTACGGACTGTTTCCAGCTTAAAAATTTGTAAAACCTCAGGGGCCAGCATCTGTCTCAAACCCAACACTGACCTTCAAAAAGCCCCTTCCAAGAAGGCCCATAAATGTACTTTCCTTTTAAGACGTGGGCCCCCAAAGAAGGGATTATGGCTCTGCGGTGGGCTTGTCTCCCCTTCGGATGAGGGGCCTCGCCCGGTTCACACCCCTCTTCACCTCTCTCCTAAACCTCCCACCACAAGGCCCACGAGAGACAAGGGGGACCTACCCCTCCCCCACTTGTCTGTTCCCCTGTTGGGATCTGCAGCTCTGGGCAACGGGAGGCCGGTTGTAAAGTGCATCAACGTCTTGCGTCCCCTCCAAGCTGCCGCCTGGGAGAGCATAAAGCCTTAATAAAGACAACACGAATGTTTAGCCCCCTGGAGCAAGCCCTAAGGGACGCAGGCACCCGAGGACTTCATTTAGAAGTCAGCCACCAGGACAAGGGCTGCAGGACAGGCTGGCTCTTTTCTTGTCTCGTGTTCAGTCCTGCAGAGAGGGCGTTGAGCTGCTCAGACCTTTGTCCCAGTGACAGCCTAAACATTCCTCCCACAGCATTGTGTGCAGTGGATGCCTGAGCCTTTGGGAGCCAGGCGAGGGGGGCACCGGGGCTCGGCCACGTCGGAGGGGGAAGGGCAGGAGCTGGCACTGGGGACAATGGGGACCGGGGGCTTGGTGACTCAGGACCCTGTCCACCTCTCAGCTCTTCTCCTCTGACCTCTACAAACCCGACTGAACAATGGAATTGCAGGAAAACCAAATCTAAACAGCTTTGTCAGGGACTTTGTTTCTGCTTGAAGCCTTGTTTCCAGATGGAAAGAGTTGTTGAAGCGGGGGTGGGGGGGGGGGTCTTCACATAGAGTAGTCCGCATCAGGCCGCACGAAATGGGTAATGGTTTTGTCAGTGAGCGGTGGCCACGATCCCAGCTCTCTGATTTTCTTCTAAAGACGGGCAAGAGCGTGGCCGATACCCCCTCACCCCAGCAGGCTAGGAAAGACATGGCTTTGAAGCCGACTTAAGTCTGAGATCAAAAACGTTTTTAGTCATCACTCAATGTGGGCAAAATTAAAGGAGTGTTGGAGAGCCCCAAATCATTCTTATTAAAGAGCAGACACTCAGACTTCTCCCCGCCGAAGAATCCGGGAGGGAGGGAGGGACCTATCGGGTTATCCGTGTTTTGGTTTTCAGTGAGTTTAAGCTTTTCTCTCTTCACATCCATTTTTGATTTGAGAAATGTGGGGAACTGAAGCTTCAGATTAATTCCACCCATGCGCGGCGCGGGTTAGCGGTAGAAGAACTGCCGAGGTCTGACTTTATTTGGAGAAGTAGACCCGAGCCTTTCAAGGTCTCTGCCTGCGTGAAAGTACCCAACCGCAGTGGAAATTGGGAGGAAACCTATAGCCGTGCTTCTGATGTGTTTCCATGGCTCTTGGGTTTGGACGGAACAGAAAACCTAGAGCAAATAGTCTTTCTGAGGACATCCACTTCTCGATTTTTTTTTTCCAAGCTAGAGACACGCCAAAACTTTTCTAGCCTCAGAAGAGTCTCCTACTGCAGATCTGCTCTGCGTTTCTTGAGACCGATGAACGTCGTGTCTTTGGGGGTTTTGCCACTGCTGGTGAATGTAAGTTTATTTCAGGGATCTCCATGGGGGGAGATCACACTGATGGTGAGCTCCCCACAGCAAGATGCTTAATCCCAGTTGACGTAAATTTTCTGCTTCCGGGCAGCATGTGTCAGCCGGTGCATGCTCCGAGACTCGAGAAAGAAATTTCTTTCTACTGATAGCCTAAACCAGGTGGGATTCGGAGGAGAAATCGTGTAGAAAAATAAACCAGAAAATAAATTCTGCCCCCCTCCAATCATTGATCTTTTTCTTTTTTAATAACCTGTTCTTGATTTGCGTCTGATTAGAATTAGAGTGGTAATTCAGTTACATTTTCTGAAGGAAGGAGGGCTGTTTCACAGTCAAGTTGGAAAACAGGTCCAATTGGGTGGTTAGTGGAGTATTTGCCCGTGATGAGACCCAGTCACTGAAAACAAACCCAGCCCAATCCCCCCACCCACCCCAGACCAGGAGAGCGCTGGAGTCTGGCGGTGGGGGGTGGGGGGGGCGGGTAGCCTCTGGGGCTTCCAGACCCCACCTGACTCAGCAGGTGACACCATGGAAACTCCCCAAGGCCGGAGTAGGTGCCTGTTGATGTCTCTCCAAATCTGATTCCGCAGCTCTGGCTGGTGGGCACATGGGCTACGGGAGATCACCCAGCAGGCCCAACCGTACAGGAGAATTGTGGCGACACGCTGGTGTGAACAGAGAGAGGGGGGCATGGAGAGGGTAGATGGGGCGGCCCCGATGACTCAGCAAGGCAGTGGGCAACGCCTTGAAGTAAAGCCCCGCAGCCCCTCTCCCTGCAAGCTCCCTCCACACACCCCTCTTCTCCCCTGCATCGCCTCATTATTATTCACTTAAGTGGGTGTGATCTGAAAGGGAGTATTGTTTCAGAATCAATAAGGGGCTGAGTCCGCAGAGCACAGTGAGTGTCTGAGCTTCAAGTACCTCCTTATCACCAGAGCACAGCAAAGGATGGGGCCAAATAAAACACATTATCAGCCTTTGTTGACTTCCCAGGCCCAGCAGCTCTATTAATGGGGCTCTTTATATCCGTTCCGTTTATGAACTGGGTTTTCTCACTTTTATTTCTCTGGGAACTTCTAAATAAAGCTCTTGCTGAAGAATGCCAAGGGTGTTTGACTTGGAGAGTTGAGCAGAAACCATTTGCTCAAAGGAATTCATACTTGCAAAGTGGGTGGGGGGTGTCCGAAAGGACCACCCCCCTTCTAAGAAGGCAGGGAAGGGATTTCATTATTTGCTTTGTGGCATTCCATATCGCGTTTAAATTTGTGATGCTAGACGGAGACACTTAGCATTGATTTTGTAAGAACGTTTTCTCTAAATCTACACGTCTGCAACTAGAAACTTGAAAGAAATTCTTTTAACATGTCTTTTGTCCCCTCAACTCCTAGTAATTGCCCACTGAATTTAGCCTGTGTGTGTATGTGGTACTACAGACATTTTGGAAAGATTTAGGTTAGCAGTAGCATACTCTTACTTAAGAACTCACAGTAAAATTCTTACTTGTTACGTTTTCTACTAGGGAGCTGGTTATTGGCACCGCTGACTGGGGGAAACTTCCAGGATGCATGGCAGTTTCAAGAAGTTCCAGTGCCACCAAACTCAAAATGAGTGTGTGTAGGAATTCTCTTCCTTATATTTTTATAAGCCTATAGGCCTGATCTTCCCTCTAAGGGTGCTTTGCTTGGTTCATGAACTTTTTTTAGAATTAAAAACAGAGTGCAAGCCGGGGAGGGACAGAAAGAGAGGGAGATACAGAACCTGAAGCAGGCTCTGAGCTGTCAGCACAGAGACTGATGTGAGGCTTGAACCCACCAACTGTGAGATCATGACCTGAGCCGAAGTTGGCTGCTTAACCCACTGAGCCACCAGGTGCCTGCCTCCCTTGGTTTATGAACTATTTAAGGATTTTCTGACTCCACATAAAAAAGATCTTCAGAGTAAAATCTCATGTGTAGCTTCTCTTGAAATATCGAAAGATCTAACCACACAGGGTCTACCCGGGGCTGTGCTCACCCCTAAACCCCAGTCCCTACCACCCCCTATCATCTCCCTGCCTCTGAGGCTGAGCGTCGTTTACAAGGTAACATAACACTGATGTGTATCTTTTGGGTGGAGAAATATTTCGCTGTGTCCACATCTTTATCAAAAGTAGAACTACAGAAAATCGCCAGCTGGCCAAGCATTGACATCTGCTGGGCCACGTGTCCCACGTGCCGGATCTGGTGGCCAGGCTCATTTGCAGTGCTTGCCGGAACCCTAGGTTCACTTGCATTTGTCACCTTCCCACGTAGGTCCCCTCTACTTGAAGTCACCTTCCACGCCCTTTCCTTTAGCGCTCAGCCTCACTATCACCTCTCTGCCCCCACACTCCCGGGTTCCCGGCTTGGAACAGGTGGTCCCGCTCTGTGTCTCGTCATGGCACCTGCCAGGCTTTCTTGTGATTACACGTTGAAACATCTGCCTGTGACTTTAAGTTTTATGAGGTAGGGACCGTCTTCACGGCTGTCGCCCCGGTTATAGGACAAAGTATGTGTGCAGTACGTCTCTTTTTAAAAGGATGAATAATGTCACTGTGATCTGGATTTTGAATACAAATAAAACGAAGTGTCATTTGAATCCTTGATACAAGATTTTTTTTTTAATGTTTGTTTCTTTTTGAGAGAGAGGAGAGGGTGTGCGAGCAGGGGGAGGAGGATAGAAGCTCTGAAGCGGGCTCTGCACTGGCAGCAGTAAGCCCGATGTGGGGCTTGAACTCACAAATCATGAGATCATGACCCAAGCCGAAGTCGGGTGCTCAACCGACTGAGCCACCCAGGGGCCCCGAAACAAGCTTTCAAATTCATGATCATGGGAACACAGAGTGACTGCCTCTGAGAATGTGAAATGTTCTTCTTTTAACTCCGGAGCAGAGATTTATTTGAGTGAGTGTCTTAGGGATGATGCTATTTGTGGAGTAAGTGTTCATCAGGCATCACAGGCCAGGCGCTGTTCCCACTGAGGCACATCTGTTGGTCTCTCATGAAGCGATTTCTCCAGGATGCCTTAGGGGATGTGTAGGTAAAAAGAATGTAAAAATAAATTAGATAAGCTCCAGAATGGATAAATACTATCAAGAAGTTAAAACAGGTGGTTGGACATGAGAATAAGTAAGGGAGGCAGGTGGAGATAAGGGGCCCTCATAGCTGATGTTGTCAGAGAATGCCTTTTCCCTGACCTGCTATTTGAACTGAGACTCAAATGCTAAGAACAGGGGCTCCTGGGTGGCTCAGTCAGTTAAGCGTCTGGCTTCGGCTCAGGTCATGATCTCATGGTTTGTGGGTTCGAGCCCTGCATTGGGCTCTGTGCTGACAGCTAGCTCAGAGCCTGGAACCTGCTTCGGATTTTGTGTCTCCCCCTGTCTCTGACACTCTCTTGCTCGCACTGTCTCTCTCTGTCTCTCAAAAATAAACTTAAAAAACATTAAAAAAATTTCAAATGCTGAGAACAATGCCACCTTAGGAAGGCCCGGGGGAAGAGTGCTCCAGTTATAGCAAAGAGCAAGTTCAAAGGCCCTGGGGTGGGAACCAAGCTTCATGTGCTTTAAAAATGCAGACAAGACTGATGAAGCTGGAACTATATGAGGAGGAGTATGAAACAAGCTCAGAAAAGGAGACAGGAACTTATAGAGCACAGAGGAGACGAGGTTTTTTATTCCAAGGAGTGCGGAGCAGACTTGAGATTTGGCAGACAAAGTGGTGTCCTGGAGAAATTGTGGACTTGAGAATTAACCAGACCTTGGTTTGAACCACTGCTCTGCCTCCTCCTAAGCACGGCCTTAAGCAAGTTTCATTTTTCTGAGTTCAGTTTCCAGCTGTAAAATAGGATCCATGCTTTCAGCGTGATTCATTCATTCCTTTGGGCGTGCGTTCATCCCACACCTACTTATTGCATGCCCACTGTTATCAGGGCCTGGAGATACATCCGGGAGCAGGACAGATGAGTTTTCCCTGCCTTCATGGAGTTTACAGTCTACGTGGAGGCAACAGTGAATCAGCAGCGAGCAATGTGCAGACGGTGACTTCAGGCAGCGGCCAGGTTTCTGAAGAAAAGACACAGAGAGATAGATGAAGGAGGCGGGAAGAGAGTTACTTGACTCAGTAAGTTGCCCTAAGTTTACCTTTGAGGACACAAGGGTCAGAGAAGTTAAGTGACTTGCTCAAGGTCACACTGCACCCAAGAGGCAGAAACAGAAATCGAAGCTTGCCTTTCGGGTTCTGCAGTGTTAGTTCTTTCAAGATGCTTACGTGCTTGTTGGTTCTATTCCCCGAGAAGTAGGATGACAGATCGCCTATTTTGTTTGGATGACTCCTCTCAGAGAATTGAGTATTAAGGCCTAAACCATCCTGGGAACTGCCCGATGCTGGGCTCTACTGAGCATGCGCTGAATTCTGTGGCTGCCAACTCGACCCAGGCCTGTGGACTCAGTGCAAAGTCTGAGCGGGCCCTGTTTCCATGGTTACCACCAGCTACTGTCAGCTTCCTGGTTTCCAGGGCACTTTCATGCCTCCTGTCCAACTGATGCTACACCAACCCTTGGGAAAAAATGTTACTGATCTTGTTTTACAGATGGAGACACTGGGGTTGTAAAGAGTAGTTAAGGGACATGCCTGAGCTGCACAGATTTCAGGAGGTTGGGACAGGATTTGAAAGTGGTCTTCGGGGCACCTGGGTGGCTCAGTCAGTTGAGCGTCCGACTTTGGCTCAGGTCATGATCTCACGGTTTGTGGGTTCGAGTCCCTCATCCGGCTCTGTGCTGACAGCTCAGAGCCTGGAGCCTGCTTCAGATTCTGTGTCTCCCTCTCTCTGCCCCTCCCCTGCTCACACTGTCTCTCTCTGTCTCTCAAAAATAAATGAAAAATAAAATAAAATAGACTATTTACTATTTAAAAAAAGAAAAGAAAGTGGTCTTCATGGTCTAAATCCTCAGCTTGTTCTACTTGCCTTCTTCACCCTCTGTTCATTCTCCGTCCTCCCATACCTGTGCTCCTAGGAGAACACTTTAGAATGGTATGTCCTCAGTAGAGGTATTTCAATTGTATGTTTTTGCTAACGGTGGGTAGGATCTCATCTCAGCTATTGGTGTCACTGGCTAGAATTGGTGACTCACCTTTAATAGCAGTGTTTAGACACTTTAAGCACCTTCTTGGAGGTGAGGGAGACTTTTTTTGTTCAGGGAGCCTTTCTCTAGATTGCAAGTTCTGTTTTGGTCCAAATAGGAAGAGTTGGTCCTGGTCTGAAAGAACTTGTCTTATTCAGAACTGCTATTTCTCTCGAAAGATTCATCATTAATATATTTTTAAAAAGCTTGAAGCAAATGCAGAGGAATCTGCAACACGTGTGGTGGATTTGGGGGATGGGTGGCCCCTCAGGAAAACGTTCATATGTCCCTCCTAACCCTAGGTTTCCAGGCACCAACCCTTTCTTATTTCTTCTTTGCCACTTGCTGCCTTCCTTGTCCCTTAGAAGGTTAATCTGCTCTCTATCCAGGAAATTGGGGCTTCACAAGGCTGCCTCAGATCCTTGTATCTCTCACTCCCTGCTCTCCCCCTGAAATGCCCGATTCGTTCCCATGGCTGCCATTATTATCTCTGCATAGGTGAATCAGGACCTTACCTTCTTCTCTGCCTACTGACTTTGCTTTCACCCAAATATCTTCTTGATATCTTTTCCTGGCTATGGAAACTCAAACTCAACTTGTCCACACAAAATTTCCCTCCCCTTGTTGTTTATCTAGTGTTTTCTACCTCAGTGAGTATCACACTATCTGTACCATCACACAAGATAGGAAATGGGGAATTCGCCGTCCATCTCCAGCCCATATCTAGTTTGACACTATCTTGGCTTCTAAATGGCTCCGGTATGTGCTCAGTTCTCTCCGTATCTACAATTACCATCTTAGCCCAGTCTGCTCAAGGCACCATCTTCCCCCTGCTCCCTGTTCACCACACAGCAGACCAGCCAGTCCTTTCAGAAGGCAGACCTGATTATGTCACCCTGTAGTTTAAAATTCTCCAGCTTCTTACTTAGAATAAAAATGGAATTCCTTGGCTTGACCTACAGGATCCTGTTGAGTCTGGTCACTTCCCTCCTCTGCAGATTCATCTTTAAAGTGTCACCCATCCTCTCTCCACTCCAGCCACACCGGTCTTCTTTTTGCCTGTCACATCATAGGCTCTTTTGACACCATTCTCTCTTTCACTCTTTCTTTGCTTGTTGAATCCTTTTCACATGTAGTTACCAATTTCTTATCACCGCTTGGGCACAACATCCTGGCTACGTTGAATTCCTTTTGGAATTCCTTTCCTATAGACTCTGTGACACTGTATTGCTACTTTGTAGTCCTTCTCATACTTACAACTTAAAATTTTTGCTGACATGATTATTCATCTCTCCTCCAGTAGCCCGTGACTTTTGTGAGCACAGGGATTCTGCTTACTTTTGCCCCCACTACCAATATAATAGTTGGCATTGGAGATTGAGTGGAGATCTCCTTACCAGGAGCAGTCAGTATAGAGTAATTTTCCCTACAAGTTTTGAGCGTATGATGGTGTCATAAGCAACCCAGATAGCTGGGCTGGAGAAGCTGACCTGAATTGCCATCACCGCCACCACCATCATCACCACCATCGCTACCACCCCAAGCATTACCACCACCACCATTACCGTCACTACTATTACCACCACCGTAATCATCCCCAGTTCCGTCACTACACCACCAGCACCACCATCATTATCATCATGATAATTTTAGCCTTGGTGTTACAGTAAGACTAGTTGGCATTTTCCTATTATGGGACATTGTTTATTGGTTCTGGATGAACATCTAGAGTTCTGATGATGATGCCTCAGATATTGATATTGCTTGTTGGTTGGTCTTTTTAACTAAAAAAAAAAAAATAAAGCTTTAACTTCAGGTCTCAGAGAGCTTAGGTCTTCAAGTTAGAAAACAGGTAAACTCTTCCCAAAGTAAGGATTGGGATCTCCTTTCTTTGTTTAACGAGTATTTATTGAGTGGCTAATGTGTGTGAGACATTGCATTAAAGGCTATGAATATGGTATCTGCATGGGGCTTACAGTAGAAGGTAAGAGGCAATAGACAAATACATGTTAGGAATGTAAATACTGTAATGAAAACAAAGGGATATAGTAGAGCCTGAGGGGGCTACTTTTGATTGCAGAGCATATTAGGTTTTTCCCTCCAATGTAACAGCAGCATTAAGATCTCAGTGGCTTATGACCACAACAAGGATGTCTTTGAGGTTCCTCATGTACTTATGGGCCCTTATTCACTTTGGGCTGCTGAGCATCTGAGCCTACTTGTCTCAGCAGCGCAAGTGGGAGAAGGGAAACTAGCTCTCTGGGCCTCAGCACAGACCTGGCCCACTGACATGGCAGCCACGTTTCACTGGCCCAAGGCCACCACTTGACCCTTATCAATGGCAAGAAGACGCTCTACTTCCTGTTAGAAGCACTGAAAAGGCACTTGGCCTGAGTGTGGGTATTTCATCCTCTTCCTGGGAGCAGAGAGTCGGTCCCAGAGAGCCCAGGAACCCTCACAGTTGGTGACATCAAGCTGACACCTGAACAAAGTGAAGAAGCCTTCCGTGTGATGATCCTGAGGAAGGGTCTGGGCACGGGGTCCAGCTGGGAGGAGGCCCCAGAGCAGGACTGTCCTGGAGGGTTGGACAAAACAGGAAAGAGTCCAGAGTGGCCAGAGGGGCAGTAGGAGGGCGGCTCGGAAATTGAGTCACCGCCTGGTCACATGAGGCCTCGTGGGTCCTGGTGAGGGTTTGGGTTTTGCAGTGGGAAGAATGGGGGCGACGTGTACGTATTTTCACAAGGCAACTCCGGCCGCATGCGCTTTCTGTTGTAGGGCAGGTGGGCGAGTGTGCGAGGTCAGCTTTGCACACCTCTGAGAAGGATGACCTGGATGAACCCCAAGAGACTTTGTCTCAGAAAACTTAAAGACGACCCTAGGAAAATGCAGGACAACGTGGCCCAGGTCCTCGCCCTTCACCCTTTTGTTGTCGGGTGTGGACCCTCTGTTTCTGGGGCTGTGCCTCCCCAGGGAGCCGTGGCTGGCCCTGGAGAAGGGAATTCAGGGTGGGCCCCAGATCTGTACCCGCTCTGACATGGCCTCCTAATTCAGAGCAGAAGCCTCAATAAGGAATCACTTTAGAAGAAAGGCTATGCTTTAATTTATTGTTTTTTCCCTAAAGTTTAAACATTCTCTGCACTTGAGTGGCTGTTTGCTTATGCATCTGACTTATTTAGGCAATTTGCTATTGTGTGTGTGGTCCAATCCAGCCTGTTTCAGGAAAGTGTATGTTAGACGCTTGGAAATTGTCCAGTGGGCATTTGTGTGTGTGGGTGTGTGTATGTGTGTGTGTGGGGGGAGGAAGAGAGGGAAGGAGAGTGTGAGAAGGAGTGAGGAGGGAGAGGGAGGAGGGGGAAGAAGAAAGGGATGAAGAGGGAGGGAAGGATGGGGAGGAGAGGGAAGGAGGAGGAGGGAGAAAGAAGAGAGCAAAAGAGAGAGGGCGCAAGAGAATTTTTGACTAGCAACTCAAGCATGATGTTCACAGATGAATAGTACACATTTAATTGAAGAACAGATTTTTTTTTTAAAACTTTGGCTATTGTCAGTCATATTGTGAGCACACTGACATGGTTTAAATTAGTATTGTGGAAGCAATATAGTGCAGAGGAGTGCGTGACTAAATTATTAAAAGCAACCCGTGAGGACCAAGCGCGAAGCCATCTCAGCAAAGAGAGAAACTTTATACGGAGTTTTTGCCAGCTGTGTCCCTGGTCATTGGGCACAATGTGTAACAGTTTGCCCAGGGACTATTTTGGGAAAAACAGTCATTTCATTAAGGGCAAGGCTTAGGTTTGAAATCTTGTTTGGATCTCTTGCCAAGAAATTGGCGTCCAAAAATTAAATATGAAAAATGTTAAGAGAATTGGAAACTAAGGCAGGGAACTCAGTTCACCAGATTTTAACTCTTAATAACCTGTGAGAAAAGAATATTGCCAGCGAATTCTACCATGTTAATAACACATCATTGGTTCCCATACTGTAATTACCGTCATGCTCTTATGGATCAGTCCAAATGTCAAGAGCTTCAAAAGGAAAAGGGCTGAAATGAGGCTTTCGCTTCATCACTCATGAGAGGTGTGAGCTTGGGCAGAGTCATGCCTCTCCCTTGACTCGCCCGCACACCTACAGGGTTTCTGAGAAGAATAAGAGATGGTGTTGCGACCATGTTTTCAAACTTGCGATTACGTGCAAATGTGCATTATAACTTTTATTGACAGCCATGATGAGCTGAGGGGCACCAGTGAGCACCCCACTTATGAAGAGTAAGTAAATAAGGATTTCAACAGTTTTGAAAATTCCTGAGACCATTTCACTGAATCATCAAAGAAAAAAAAGCTGAGGCGAATGTTTCAGCTCCGACTCTGGGAGACTGGATTTGGAGGATGGGTGGGAAGCCGATTGTGACCAAAGGCAAGGAAAAATAACCTGAGAAATCTGCAGCAGGCTCACATCTGATGTTTTGTCTGAACTTCATAAGCCAACAAAGTGCTTTGAGTCCCTCGTCTTGTTCTCATTTCCACGTTTTATAGGCCCATTGGCTTGGGGCGGTGAATAGTGGCCTTGACAGAGAGAAGCATCAGATGACCGGGAGAAGGGCAGGTGAGGGGCACCAGGAAGGTGGTGGGGACCCGTGGAAGGCAGGTCTCTAGCACAGATGCCCCGTATCTTGACCAGGAGTCCACCGAGATTCCCAGGACAACCTCATCACTCAGGGTCTGTGTATTGCATTGAAGAACAAATGAATTAATAGAGATAAAGGAGAGGTGTGGGCCTAGAATCAAATTGTGCTCACTTTTCAAGTCACATCTCATTTGTACAGTCATCCACCCAGGTGGGTGCCTTTCCACCCTGGTTCTTACATCTTCTACCATCGTGGAGCATTCTTGGTGCCTTTCTTTACTCACACCTTGAGCTCCCTCCTTCTTCTTTTCTTAAGAGTATTTATTTATTTTGAGAGACAGAGTGAGCGGGGAAGGGACAGAGAGAATGAGATGGGGTGAGAGAAAATTGCAAGCAGGCTCCATGCTTGTCAGTGTGGAGCCCAACATGGGACTCAAACCCAGGAACCATGTAATCATAACCTCAGCTGAAACTGAGAGTTGGACTCTTAACCAACTGAGTCGTTTAGGCATCCTGTTGAAGTCCCTCCTTCTTTCAGTTCATCTTTAAAATAAGGAGGTGTTTTTTTTTTCTTTCTGGAATTGTACCTGTGTACCTGGGGCTGCCCTTTGCATTGAAGATGCCAAGAAGAAATGTCATCCTCTACTATCATTGAGTCTGTCGCCTGAAGGGGAGATCATTGTAAAAATCCCAAAACCAACATTTCTCCAAAGAAGACATACAAAGGGCCAAGTAACACATGAAAAGATGCTCAACATCTTTAGTCATTAAGGAAAGGCAGATTGAAACCATAGATACCACCATCTCAGACCCATTAGGATGATTATACTTAAACAAATAGAAAATAACCAATGTTGGTAAGGATGTGGAAAAATTGGATCCCTTATGCTGGTGGGCGGGAAGGGAAAATAGTACAGCCACTGTGGAAAGCAGTTTAGAGGGTCCTCAAAGGGCTAACCCTAGAATTAGCACATGACTGAGCAATTCCACTTCTGAGTGTATCCCTTAAAGAATTGAAAACATGGTGTCAGATAAAAATTTATACGTGAATGTTCATTGCACTATTTACAACAGCCAAAAAAAGAAACACCTCAAATGCCTATCAACTGATAAATGGATAAAAATGTGTCATTAAGATGGAATATTATTCAGTCATAAAAAAGAATGAAGTACAGATACATACTATAACATGAATGAACCTCAGAAACATTAGGTAAAAGATCAAAGACACAGAAGCCCCCTATTGAATAATTCCATAGTGTGAAATCTCAAGATGAGGTAAATCCATAGAGATAGAAAAAGGAGCAGTAACCAGGGGCTAAGGAGAGGAAGGCTTGGGGAGTAACTGCCTAAGGGGTACAGGCTTTCCTCTTGGAGTGGTAAAAATGTCTAGAATTCGTGGTAAGAATCTGCATCACCATGAATGTACTTACTGCCATGGAATTACATGCTTTAAGTGGTTAATTTCATGTTATGTGGATTTTACCCCAATGAAAAGAAACTAAAGGCACCAATCACTATGGCTGAAGGAGGGTGTAAGAGATGCATGGCCCCTGCCCTGTGGGAACATGGCGGAGAGACTGCCTCCATCTGGGGTGTCGGCAGGATGGGTTTGCTCAAGGTGGGCTCATCCTCATCTGAGTAGCATCTTGAAGATGAAGCGAGTGTGCTGTAGGCAGAAGGAGTGATGGAGGTGACACGCAGAAGTCTGAACACACGGTTTGTCTGGGGACTTGAATCTTCTTGCAGGGTTGGTGAGTCAGACAGTCTGGAAATAGCATAATGGGGAAGAAAGCCAGACATTTATTGAGGACTTCCTATGTGCCAGGTGGCATGCTAAGGGCTTTGTGTCAATTAGGTCATTTAGTTCTTGCAGTAACACAGATCTTTTTTCCCAGTCTTTTGTTTTTTTAAATTTTTTGAGACATAAACAGAACATGAGTGGGGGAAGGGCAGAGAGAGAGGGTGACACAGAATCTGATGCAGGCTCCAGGCTCCAAGCTGTCACCACAGAGCCCGATGCAGGGCTCGAACCCACAAGCCGTGAGATCATGACCTGAACCAAAGTCTGATGCTTAACCGACTGAGCCACCCAGACACCCCATTTTTTCCCCAGTTTTAACTTGTGATGAAACTGGGTGTGAGTGTGTGTAAGTAATCATCCCAGTGCTATATGGAGGCCCCACTGTAGACTGGACTGGATGAAGAGGGCATTCAGAGTCGGGAGTTTGTAAGAACATGAACATGAGGCTCCGTCCCTCCTTATTAATGGTACTTTATAAGATGTTCTAAAGGAGTGCTCGGGGATGGCAGGAGAAGTGCCATTCTTGGAACCAAATATAAACCCCCTTTGTATTAGCATTCTCTAGTGAAATAAGACCAGTAGGGTATATAAATATCGGTATACGTACATATATGATATAGATATTGGGGATATATAAAAAGATATATAAGTGAAGTAAGTATATACTAAGTGTGTATATATTTATATCCATGAATGAAGGATTTAGTTCAAGGAAA
Source organism: Mungos mungo (assembly GCA_004023785.1). Classification (NCBI taxonomy): domain Eukaryota; kingdom Metazoa; phylum Chordata; class Mammalia; order Carnivora; family Herpestidae; genus Mungos; species Mungos mungo. The sequence continues at coordinate 18,008 of PISW01007822.1, forward strand.
TGGCTCATGGATTTATGGAGGCTGAGAAGTCCCATTGACTTGACATACGTCACCTGGAAACTCAGGAAAGCTGGCGGTATAATCATCTCTGAGTCCCTAGGCTTGATCCAGTAGCACCAAGGATTGGAGATCAGTGTCCCAGCTTAAGCAATCAGGCAGGAAGGACCAGATTCTGTCTTCCTCTTCTCTTTGTTCTATTGAGCTCCTTAATGGATTGGCTGGTGCCCACCCTCATGGGGGAGGGCAAATCACTTTAGTGAATCCACTGATTCAAATGCTAACTTCATCTGCAAACACCCCCACAGACACACCAGAAATCATGTTGAGCCAAATATCAGGGCACCCTGTGACTTGGTTCAAGTAGACACACAAAGCTAACCATGCCATACATTAATTAATTGATCTCTTGAGTGTTGCATTAGAGAGACAGTTGCAAGACGGTGTTGCTTTTTTTATTACAGTTTTAAAAATAGTTAAAATAGGGGCACCTAGGTGGCTCAGTCGGTTGAGCATCCAACTTCGGCTCAGGTCATGATCTCGTGGTTTGTGAGTTCAAGCACCATGTTGGGCTCTGTGCTAACAGCTCAGAGCCTGGAGCCTGTTTCAGATTCTGTGTCTCCCTTTCTCTCTCTGCCCCTCCGCCACTCACGCTCTGTCTCTCTCTCTCAAAAATATATAAACATTAAAAAATTTAAAAGATAGTAATATATAATACATTCCTTCTTCAGGCACAAAACTATTATACCCCAGTAAGAATGCTCTCATTCATGAGTTAAACTTGGTAGAGAACTCAGGAAATACATGCATTTATTCAGTGCCAAAGTGCTGCCTAGTTCCAGGGGGCGGAAGGTAGCACAGACAGTAGTCGCCTTGAATGCAGCATTGATGGTATTCCCTGGAGTTGTGCAAGGCAGTGGCCTCAAAGTTGCAGGTCCTAAAGACCATACCTAACTTCAGGAAGGCAGAGAAGGACAATTTCACCATGCACATGAGAGGAAGTAAACCAGAATACTGGTTAACAGTCCAAATCACTACCACAACTTTGAAATACAAAAGCAAAAAAGAAAAGGTCCTGTCATGGCTAAGCTATTATTGATGAATCAGTATACAAATAATTTATAGGATGCCTTCCACCTTTGATGACAAGGCTTCAAAAATACTTTTGGAATGACATAAGTATCTAAAACAGCCAGAAGTTTTTCAGTGAGAGGAAGATACCCCAAAAGTCACCAGCATAGAAGGTGTTCCCACCAAGTCTAAACCAAACTTTAGGGTTTGGTTGTGTCTGAACTATGCCTCACTCATGTCTCTTCCCATGTTATACCTTCCTACCTGCTAAACACCCATATTGCAGAATTAAAGTTGCAGAATCAGGGTTTTGTGTGAAGATTTTTGTACATCTGTGTCTCTGAGAAGACAGATGGAGATTGTTGTGACCTACCCCCGTTCCATAGCCTGCCTTCATGGGCCAAGAATTCTGAGCTCCGGGGAGAGACTGAGCTGCAAACGAAGAACTGAAGGAATTTTTGACCAAAATACTTTGCAAGATTCTGGATATAAAAGTAGTTTCGCGAGCTCCCAGGTGGCTCAGTTGGTTGAGCGCCCAACTTCGGCTCAGGTCATGATCTCACAGTTTGTGGGTTTGAGCCCCACGTCAGACTCTGTGTGGACAAGTTCAAAGCCTAGAGCCTGCTTCAGATTCTCTGTCTCCCTCTCTCTCTGCCCTCTCCTGTTTGTGCTCTATCTTGCTCTCAAAAATAAAATTTAAATTTAAAAACGAAGTAGTTTTGCATGGGTATCTTGATGACGGTGGAGCACCATGGAGTAGAGAAGCAGATACACCTTGTCATCCTCTATAGGTAGATGCGCAGTGGAGTGCGTGTGACATCATCCTGGCAGTGGCGGAGGAAGGATTACGTACCTTGGACCATAGGTTAGTGGGCCGTGGGTGCTAGCGGGGAGGCCAGGGTACGGAAATGAGTGAGGCACTCCCATGACCTCCCAGAAGTAATCGGGAAAGACCAAGGCAGAAGGCTCCTTTCTTACAGATAAGCAGCTAAAATTTTGGAGCCAGAAGAGTCTGCACATTAATGGAATATGGTCTCATTTATATCAAAAGGCTTGTGATGCCAAGGGAAATTCCAGTTATGTAAGAATTTAAGGAAAAATGTAAAGAACCCAGGGAAGGGCAGAACTGGGCTAAACAAGCTGGCTGAGGTAAAGATCTATGGAGTTGCAGCCTTAGGAAAAAATTACAGATCTTTGATTTAGATGTTCTCCTTGAGCAGAATGATTGTTATTTGCTTAAATCACAGTGTTAGCATTAATATTGAGTGTTAGATTACAGCAATGAATATTGGGTAGTTTGATTTGATTACAGTATTTCTGAAAGTGGGGTTTAGAGTGTGTGTGTGTGTGTGTGTGTGTGTGTGTGTGTCTGGGTAGTATATATGTGTGAAATTATATACTGTGGGCATATCTTGGCTCAGTGCGTATTTATTTAATGTGTAGCTTCTACTTCGAACTCTTTATGGACACAAGTGCCCTGCTGTTTAGAGCAGTGTGGTTTGATTCTTGGGTCCAGCAGCACCCTTTGGCTATTCTCAAGCAATGAGGTGGACCACTTATTTCCTGGGAATGGTGAGACATTCCCTTTTCACCCACGAAGTTTCCAAGGCTGAAGTGTTGTTTGTGATGATTTGATGTTCATTCATGTGGTAAAGTTTATTTTTGTTAATTGCCTGTGAGTCAACATCTACACCACATTTTACCAGCAGAAAGCAGCCCACTCTCTAGTGTACACATGTTCAAGTTTCTTTAAGTAAAGAAGGAAGAGCCTGGAGAAGCATCTTTGAAGTCCTCAACCTCCAGGAGAGAGACTGATGCATGTCCCCAGAACTATCATCATTGACGTGCATAGCAACCCAGAACTGAAATCGGAGACATGGCGGACCTCCAGCTGGTGGGCTCGAGGAGGCGCATGGGAATGGTGGCCAGTGAAGGCGCACCAAGCCACTTGTTTTGTCCACTACAAGATGTACGTGGAGAAGGGAAAATAAAATTGCCAATCATAATAAATTAGGAGCAACTATCAGAAAACAAAAATAGAATGTGTCACTTTCAAATAAAGGATCTGATCTTTCCAGTGGAATGCAGGAAAAGAGAAGGAAAACCAAAAGGAAGCACGGTAATTGGGAAAATAAGTAAAATAAGATGGCAGATATAAATCTTAAGGTAGCAAAACACAATTACAATAAATATTAACTCACCAATCAAAAAAAATACCCAGATTGGATACAGAACCTAAAATATGGCAATATCTTGTCAGCAAGAGATTATGAAAGAAAAGTATCTGGTTAGACTAATGACAAAAAGATGAAATATATATATTATAATATATATATATATATATACACACTAGAAAAATGTGAGCCAAAAGCAAGCTGGAATAGAAAAATTTATATCTGATGAAATAGGATTAAAGGCAAAAATGATAAAGGGCGAAGAGGGATGTGACATACTTCCAAGTGCAACAATAGTGTATGACTATATAGTCATAATTTAAATTCACCCAATAACATCACCTTACCATATACAAAATGACAAATGATAAAACTATGGGAAGAAAGAGCTAAGTCAATAATTATGTACAGTAATTTTAAAACAGCTCTCTCAAACTGATTAAGCAGACCAAGATAAGTGGATATAAAAGATCTGAATGAGACGTCAAGGTGGGAAAGTAATAGACGTGTGTGAAACTCGTAGTAAAGGTACGGGTTTTTTTTGGAGACTGGGTCATTCATAAGAAAACGTTCACTAGTTTACTCAGCCACCAAGGAAGCTTCTGATTCCAAAGAATGCTATTTAATGCAGAATTTGTTTTCTGATCAAAATGTAATAAAATGAGCACTTGGCTTGCTCAGTCCATTAAGAGTCTGACTGTTGGTTTTGGCTCAGGTCACGATCTCATGGTTCATGTTGGAGCCCCACGTTGGGCTCTGTGCTGACAGCATAGAGCCTGTTTGGGATTCTCTTTCTCCCTCTCTCTCTGCCCCTCCCCCACTCGTGTGGTCTTGCTTGTGCCCGTGCACTCTCTCTCTCTCAAATAACATAAAATAATACAATGAGAAACCGATGTCAAAATAAAGCTAAAATACTTCACATATCTAGCATCGAATGAATTCAGGTTAAAACAGAAATCATAAGGGAAATTATCAAATACTTAGAATTCAACAGGAATTTAAAAACCACTTATCAAACTTTGTCAGATAGCTGAAGTTGTACTTAGAGGGAAAGGATAGCTTTAGACACAGTTATTTGAAAACAAGAAAAACTGAAAACAACTGATCTGAGGGGTCAGGAGGAGAAGTTGGAGAAAGAACAAACACAAACAAGAAAGGGCTCTGAGAAATTTAAGATCAGAAATTTAAGAAATACTTAATAAAAAAGATTAATAAGACAAAATCTGACACTTTGAAAACACCGTAAGAGAGGCACCCTCTGCCTCAATGATCCGGATAAGGAGAGAATAAGCAAATAACAAAAATGCAGAATGAAAAATAGAGAAAGTAGACACAGCTGAGGAAAGAAATGAAAGAATATTAGAAACAACTATCCACCAACAGATTTGGAAACTTCATGAAATAGATACTTCTATGGAAAACTATAGAATGTGAAAACAGTGTGAAGAGAAACTAGAAAAAAAAATGGAACGTATCAATAAGCAACAATGACATTAAAATGGTAATCAAGCTCTTTCTCCCATGAAAATTCCAGAGCCGGTGGTTTCGTGGGTAAATTCTACCCAAGGTCAGAAAAGTTAGACATCTTTGGGAAATAGAAAAAGGTGAAGGCCTTAGAAATCATTTTACGAGACTTGTATTAGTCACTCCAAATTTTGCCAGGGTTAGTACAAGGGGCTGTTTGGCATCTGAACACAGATATAAAAATGCAAAGTGAACTATCAGCTCAAACTACAAAAGGGTAAAAGTAATTGATGATCATGGAAAACTTATCCCAGAAAAACACAGATGATTTAACCCCAGAAAATGTCTTACTTTATTAACCCAGTGGAGGAAAATCACTTGATCATCTCACATATAAAAAAAGCATTTTTGTAAAATTCAACTTCAATATATGATAAAATATCTTGCACAGTATGTCTAGAAGGGCCCTTCCTTAACGTGGGAAGGATTTATGCCTCTGACCAACCGCAGATAACAGACTTTAGAGAAACTTTGGACTCATCCCCATTAGAATCAGGAACATAGGCTATTGCTGATTAAGACAGGATCAAAGGTCCTGGACCACTCATAAGATAAAAACCAACAAAACAATTTCAGTCTAATGATTGGGAGGGAAGGACTTGAGTTGTCATCCACTGACAGATGATGTGATCTAAATAGAAATATATAAGAAGGAACAGAAAAAGATCAAAACAAGGTAGCTCAGGAAATTTGCAAGACACAGAGAAACTCAGAAAAATCAATTGTGTCTCTCCCTATCACCAGTAACTAATCAGAAAATAAAACAGTAAAATGTCTTCATAATGGCAACAAAATTTTAAGTTATCTAGAAATTAATAAAGAATATACATAATATCTATGGATAATGTTTTAAGAAAATGACTAAACAGAGAGACGCTCCATGCTTATAGATTGTTTCAACATTATGAAGGTATCATTTCTCTCCAAACAAATGCACATTTTGGTGTGATCCAAAACGAAATTCCAGTTTAATTATTTTTAAGGGACGTGCCAACATTATTCTACACACGGAAGAATCTAGGTTCATGAAGAACTAAGTCACTTTAGAAAAGAAGAGAAAGAAGGCAGATTTCCATTACTGGATATTAAGACACAGCACAGACATGTTGAAATAACAGTGTGCTGTTGGTATAAGAACAGAGAAGCAGACCAACTGAACAGAGAGATCATATGGGCTGATTCCTCTCTCTATACATTAAAACAGCTTAATAGGCTAAGGTCAATGGGCGATAGGACTAATTACTTGAGAGAAGGTGTTGAGAAAATTGCTCACTATCTAGAGAAAACAAAGCTAGATCCATATCTCATGTCATATACAAAGAGGACCCTGGATGGATGGAAAGCCTAAATGTGAAAAGTAAAACTGGAGTGCTGATAGGAGAAAACCTAGGACCTGGGGGAAAGAAAAACTTCAAAGAGCAAAGCTTTTGGTGAGTAATGGATGGTTCTGATTACACAAAACAAAGTTATGCTTTAAAAAGACAACACAAAGTTAATAGATAAGAGCTTAAGAAAACATGTATCTGCAGTGTCTAAGACCAATGAGAGACCACTATACAGAGTACAAGGAACTCTGCCAATAAACAAGAGAAAAGAGAAGAGTCTATAGAGAAGCATGGACAAAGGATGTGAATAGTTCACACCCGGCTGGCTAACATAGGAAATTACTCAAACGCGGTAGGGTTCAGAGAGATGCGAATCAAAAGAGTAGGCTATCCCATTCCATCCCATCTTAATTGACAGAAACTATAACCAGTTGAATTGGATAATGCAAAGGTTGGTGGGATGTGGGAATAGGAATCCCATGTCTTCTTGGTAGGAAAGGGACTGGTCAGGGACCCAAAAGAGGAATTAATGATGTACGTATTTACACAGAGCTCAGAATCGCACTCGTGGGTAATCTCAGAAGAAAACCTTTACATGAATCCAGAGGAAGACGGAGGTGCACATGTGTGATGCTTACTATTGGTGGAGTTGATTGTCAATTAGAGGAGAAATAGTTCAGTAAAAGGGGTGGGGGGGTACTGAGATCATGAAACACTAGGCGGGAGTTAGAGGCACAAATTGATGTGCTCCCAGCAGCAGGAATAGAGCTTCAAAACATAGCACTGAATTTAAAAAGGATAAACAGTGAGGCATCTGGGTGGCTCAGTTGGTTAAGCATCTGACTTTGGCTCTGGTCACGATCTCTTGGTTCGTGAGTTCGAGCCCTGCATTGGAGCTTGTCTCCCTCTCTCTCTCTGCCCCTTTCCTGCTTATGCTCTGTCTCTGTCTCTCTCAAAAATAAATAAACATTTAAAAAATTGTTTAAAAGATAAAAAGCATACACAGCCCATTGCCACTTATGCAAATTAAAATGTGCCTGGACATGCACAATATAGTTCTATGTTTGTTACAGAGATACCTACAAATTTGAGGATACATATGAAATATACTGGAACTATTGCCTGTCGGGGGAGGGGAATGGAGCAAGAGATTAGGGGGAAAAAAAGAAAGGCAAAAAGTAAATAAAATAAGAGTGCAGACTGGCCAGGACTGATGCCGACAATAGCCTATAAACTGATGTATAAGACAAATTCAACCACCTACCCCTGAAATCCAGAAAGCAAGGCCGAATAACTATGTTTGGGTATTTCTGACCATGTGTGTTTTCTCTCGTTTGCCACCAGACACGGACAGCTTAAAATAGGAGGTTCTTAGACTTTGAAGTCACCATTGGAGAAAAAACAACTACATTTCCGGTTGCCGCAATTTGGAGGAAGCAGGTAGTCTACATCCTGAATTTAGAGAGGTCAGGTCTGGCGCTCATCACCTGTCCCCACACCTGGTTTTACTCTTCCTTCCATTGTAGCCTGTGGAAAAATTCTACAGAGACCTTCTGTTTTCAGAATCAAGGCTTTCCAACAGGCACCTCCCTCCCCACACAAATTCCTAATTGATTGATGTTTTCCCTCCCATCAGGCTGCATCGGTTCTATTAGCAACTTTATGGTCTGATATCTGATCCCCTGGCCACCCCACAAGGCAAACGCGGCCTCTTCCAGGCCACCAGGTCCTCCGACAATGTCCAGGTTTCCCAGATAATAACTTCTCAAGATTTATTTTTTTCATTAAGAGTCTGTGAGATTCCTTACCTTCTATTTGTAATCTGGTACAAAGGAAATTAATTGAATGTCAGGGACTTTCTCTTCATAAGTGGCCTGTATCCTTTCCTAAGGTAAAAAAAAATAAATAAATAAATACAGGGGCCCTGCTAGGCCAACTCCTCTAACTCCTGCCTTAAGCTTAGGTCATAACTATCCTCATATATTGGTCATCTTTTCAGTAAACTCTTGGCCATAATATTTTCCCATCTTCATTTAGTCCGTCTCGTGAGGAACTTCCGTTTTATAGCAATTCCCAGATCCTCCAGGAGACAGGTTTCGGTTATTATTCCTACGAAAACACAGAGCATCTGGAAAATATCCTTTGTTCAATAAATGTTCCTGAATCTAAGCGTATTAATAGTTCCCCAAGCACTCTTTTATTTCTCTCCCTAATCAATTTTTGTTATATTAACATTCCTAATAGTGATAATACCAGGGAAGGATGTAATTCTAGCTATTTAGCAGATTTCCTAATAATAACTCATTTTGTTATTAGGCATGTACGCAGGATTTATGGTAGCATATGGTTCATCCGGGGACCCCAATGTGCTTCCTCTAGGTTTGGTGTTGACTCGGTCTCTGTGGTTTAAATCAGATTGGTCGTAGTAGACGCTATTTCTCAACAAATGGCCACTCTCTGGAGTTGTAGAAGCATTCCGTTAAGGTTGAAATACACCATCTATCAAAAGTATTAATATTGTTATTTCCCAGCCTGACAAGTTCAGGGGTCACAGAGGTCAGGGCCTTTAGTAAGCACACCTGTGCTCCATGGACCCTGGGTAGAGTAATTAGGAGTCTTGACAGCTTCCAGTCCCCTTGACCATGAGCACATCTCAGTCTCTATGTACTTATAAAAACATACCTGTGTCTACAAGGCAGCTTTGCCTCTGATTAGCTGGATGACCTTGAGTCAATTGAATAACTAGTTGGGTGACCTCTCTAAGCCTCAGTTTCCTTACCTTCAAGGCAGGAATTTCTTCATTCACTTAGCAAGCACTCACTAAATACCTAGTGCGTACACAGTACTGTTCTAGGAGGCAGGAGTAGAGCGACGGACAAGAGAGGTCGGTGGGTGTGGTGGTGTGGGTGCCGCTGAGAATCTCAAAGAGGGGCTGGGAGCCCAGGACACTCTCGTGGGAGAGTGTTGGGAGAGAGACACCCTTGCGCCTTGGCTTCCAGGCGGGGTGTGTGGGCGTGCATATGGAAGTGGGTGCAGAGCCAGTGTGTGTGGATCGCCCTCCCAGCATCTCCACTCCCCCCCCTCCCCACCCCCATACTTCACTTGACCCAAAGAAGGCACAGGGGTTATTTTCCAGCCAGCATTGGGACGGTCCTCAGCTCTGGTTTAGGGTTCACGTAGATCGGGTGGGCTGAAGGGAGAACAGGGCAGCACCCCCCAGGTCACTGTCCTTGCTGCCTTGTTTTCCCCTGTGTGCTCGTTGAGGGTCTCAGACGATAATCTTCATCTTGGTCCAGGCTCTGCTTCCTGGGGCTAAAGTAGGGATCTCCCGGGGCCTCTCCAGCCGAGACTCACTGCAGTTCTGAACTCAAGGATGTTCTCATCTGCTTCATTTCTGTGGGGCTCCAGCTTTGGGAAGGGAAGACATTACTCTGGTTGGGATTGAACAGAGTGTGACCATTCACTGTGGCCTGGACCGGTCTTCCTAGAGCCCTGACTTTTTCCTTGGCATCGTACAGAAGCTTGGCTCGGATTCCCTGCTTCATAAAACCACTTAATATGTAGTTACTTGATAGACCGAGAATATTTCTGGTGCTGTACTTTGCGGTCCTTTTGGAAGGGACCATGAAATATGACTGAAAGGCACACAGAAGGAAGGAAAAGAGAGGTGGTGTGGCTAAACAAGTCAGCAGAAATCAAGTTTGAATTTGCGAACCACTCAGTGGACCGAAAGCCAAGCCATTGGAAATAAATCAAAATGAGCAAATGCATTTTTATATTATCCTTCTTTAAATATTGGTTACATCTATTACAGCACTGAGGCCTATTGACCTTTTCTTGGGGACGTTGATTCTTGGGTTGTTGGCTTTTGCTTTCCTAAAGCAAGTAATCACTTGAACTCCCTGGCATTGCTCTTGACCATGAAGCCTAAAGGGTAGGTACGTGGGGGGAGACTAATGCCTTCTCTGGCTGCCGACCTGTGCCTGAGTCGGCTAAGTCTAAGAGCCTTGAAGGCCCAGCAAGCCAAGACAAACACACCGATTCCCCTGAACTCGTCAAAAGGAGTTTCGTTGGGTTATGGAGAATTCCAGTTACTGCTCCTGGAAAACACAGCCAGGTCTCACAGTTCAGATGTGTCACAACGGATTGGAAGTGAGTGTTCCTTTCTAAAAGAAAACAACAACAACAACAACAAGGTGCTGACTTTCCTGTAGGAATTCAAAATGATACAGATTTGAAAATATTCAGCACAGATTTTCATGGTTGGTGTCTCTGACCAGTACGTGATACATGAAGACGGTAAATTCATTAACTGGATTGTATTTCCAGCCCGAAGAGGAATGTCCTTTGTGAACAGGATTTAGCAGCCGGGGGCCACGTGGACTTCTCAAAGCAGCGTGTCAGACATTCAAGTCAAGTTGGGGCATGAGTGACCTCTAACATCTGAAGGAGTGTTTACTCCTTGTAAGTTTATCCTCCAATTTTGAAAAAATAGTGTTTGCTGACATACAGCCTTCATGGAGCTGCCAGAAAATTAAGATAATAGCAGGAAGTTCTGCCCAGATAAACCCAATATGGCAGTCAGGGAAGAAGGACTCAGTCAATTAAGTCATTAATGGATATTTGAAATGCCTTCATAATGGGACGCTAAGGCAATCCCCACATTAAAACGAAGGAGAAAACATCTTATCTCGTTCCCCGGTTCTTTTGGGGGCCAAAAAATTCTCCCTTGAACTCACTCTGTTTATAGATGGCAAGGAACAAGGTTTTTTCTGAGCCGGTTTTGTTTGGAGTTTGTGCGGGTTTTTCCTCTCCCCTGCAAAATGTATTCTTTAAGTCCTGCGTCTCGGGGCCTGGTTTTTCTTTTTTGTAGGGGTGCCAGAGTTTATCACCACTCGCTTCTGGATAGTGTTAATGCTGCAGTCACTTCCCGTCTGCAAAACAATCGTAACATTCACCAGAGTTCGGGGTGTTAAGGCCACGTGGGGAACTGGTGCCTGAAACGGCTGAAAACGTTTCTAAGAAGTCAGTGCAAGATGCTCACACTGTTTATAGAGAAATATTGTTCTAGGTTTCACGGGCGCCCATCAGAGGGATGGGGGAGAATAAAGCGTATTTTTAACCAGACCCAACTGTTAGCATTTACCTGAGAGCCCGTTCCGGGCCGTCCCTCTCTCGACCTCATTGCGGGGAGAGTTAGTCTATAAACAGTGGATGCTCCAGAGAAGGGAGACAGATAAAGCAGTGGCTCTCATGCTTCCGCGAGTCGCACCGGCAGAATTTATGAAAGCATGGATTGTGGAACACAGTCTCTGCATCGGTTAGGCATGAGTGGGGGTGGGGCTGGGGGCTGGGGACTGGGGGTCGGGTCCTGGGAATCTGCATTTCTAGCAGGTTCCCAGGTGACCTGACCAACTGGTGCAGGGAAGCCTATTTTGAGAACCACTGCTATCAGTGAGGTCAAAAGGGAAGGGGGCTGAAGTTCTTTGCTGGACTTCAGACTCCTTTTCTCTCCTCTGTAAAGAAGAAGACGTCTTATGAAAGGTTATTTTGTTGTTTTAAGCGCGAATACAGACATTTCTGGCTTCGTGGAATAGACATGGTCCAAAAGAGCGGTGTACAAATGAGTGCGCCAAGGAACGAAGTGCAAGTGGACGAGGTACAAGCGAATCTTAATTGCTTGCTGATCTCTTCTATGGCATCAGGGACTTACTTCCTCAAAGCAGGGTTCCCTGGGAATGCCAGGCAGGAGCCTGAGTGTAGGGAGGAGGCTGGACGGTGCACCATGGCACTGTGGGTGCGAGATTCTGGGGTCGGTGCCGCACCGTTGTCTGGGTTCTGTGTGCCCCCCTCCCCACCTCGTGGCACCTGTGATTCTGCCCCTGCCCTTGGGACTTCCGTCATCAATAGAAATTTCTCCTGTTCTTGTAGACTGACTAATTCCGTATGACACACTCTTAGAATGTGGCCCCTCTCTTGTCACCCAAGTTGTTAAATGTCTGACTTTCCTAGACATTCAATGTCTAACTTCACTGGTGGAAATTGCCAGAATCTTTTGTTATGCTCTGAGAATGCCTTAAGTTGAAGTCTTCAGGTTCTGGAAAATAAACCAGCGTTCTAGTTTATCAGTTTCCAACCCCCAAATTCAAAATTGCCACACACACACACACACACTCACTCGCTCACTCAATCACGTATTTATGAGCAAGGTGAAACGTGTGGGGATTTTCATGTCCCAGGGATTTTAAGTAGTAAAATCACATAATGGCGAAAGCAGTGGAGAATTTGCGTGTCGTCCTCCGTTCCAGCTGGAGGGAGTGACTGGGGACACACGGAGACAGGAGTCGTCTTGCCTCCAGATCTAGGGGGTAGAAGGGGTCCACTCATGAATGATTTCTTTGGAAAAGTTGGAAAGGAATTTGCAGAATGTAAATGATTCGTTATCTTGATGATCCAAAACATGTCAGAAGCGTCTCGAATACGTGCTGGTTCTGAGGCTGTAGTTCGGTTTAGGAGTGAGCTCTAGATAAGCTTGCAGGTGATACCGCCTGAGGCTAGAAACCAGAGAGGAAGAGGGGAGACAGGCCGAGTTAGGAGTAACTCACCCTGTGCACGGGGAAAACAAAAAGAACCAGGCTTTTGCCACCCTTTAGCGTCACCTCTGTGGCTCAGAGACGAATCAGCCTTTGGAAACTGTTGGCATTTTCTAAAGAAGGCAGTGTTGCTGGCCTCCCTCCATTCTTATTTCCTTTTCATCCCTGCCCCTTCTCTGCCCTGTCCCTTTTATAGTTTCGGGGCTGCCGCGGAGCTGGCCTTCTGGCTTCCTTTCCCCTTCCCCGCAGGGAGGCACATGTGACCATCCTCGCTCATTGCCCCAATCCACCTGCTCTGAATAGTCTCACCCATAACTCCTGGGGCTCCCCGTGCTTCTTCGTAAATGTGCTCAAAAGGATAATTGTGGTTTCTCAGTTACAAGGTCGATATGAGGGGACAGCTTCGTGGTCAGTCCGGCTGTCGGGGGAGTTAAAATTATCCACGCTTGTCTGCACCCTGCTTACCGAACTGTACGCCTCTACCTTCTTCCGGCTGACTTAGCCTTCCCTCCCCTGGGGAGTGTGCAGCCCCAACCCCCTTGCCTGCTCAGAAATCGGCTCGCGTTGTCATCAGGAGTTTGCTAGACCAGGGGGATGATGAAGAGGTCTGGCGTGTTCAGATTTATCTCTGTGACGAGTTGCAGGAAACCATTGTTTTGAATGTGGCAAAATGACTACTTCTCCCTGTAGGAGCACAAGCATTTCTAAATTACATTCTTTTCTCCGGGCTGATTCTGTCCATATTTTCCTCTGAGTTTTGCTCGAGGTAGGTTTTCAGGCTTTGAGCTTTGTTGTGTAGCCGCCCGGCTAAGGAGGCAGGAGGGAGTGGACATATTAGACGAAGGGGTGGGTGGATTCACGGCTTATTAGGAACTTTGTGGTTTTGAACACCGCCCCGTGGATTCCAAAGAGGTAATGTTTAAGACCAAAGTGCACTTTCTCTCTCAAAGACTCTTCTGGAAGGAATATTTGCGGAAGTTGCCGAAGCGCAGACTTTAAGAGCCTCCCCTTATGCTTTTTCTCATCTTCCCCATTCATCTGTCCCAACTGGGCTTTTCTTCTGGAAATCCACTGTGCATTTTGATCAGGGGCTGAGAAGGGGTGCCAGGGATGGCCCAGGCACTCTGGCTGGTTTGACTCCCCCTTGAGTAGGGGGGTCTCCATGAAGCACAGACTTTATCAGGGCTTTCTCTGTGATCTTCTGGAATCTGTAGATGACTGTGGCCCTGAATACTTACAAGTGTTTCCGAGGCCACAGTCTCCCAACATTTTCTCACTTTCTCAAGTCGAGAAATCAAATTGCCTTAAATAATACCGATTTTTTTTAGTCGTAACACATACTGTGCTTAGTGTTGTGTTAAACGGTGAGGATACAGAGAGGAGTCAGGCCACTTCTAGCACCTTCTTGCTTTCTAGTACTCGCAGGGTGTGACAGGGGAGGGTGGACAGGGCATGGTAGGAAGACACAGAGGAAGGGGACAAGGCTAGCTCCAAGTGGAAAAGCTTCAGTGGAATATTTCCTAGAGAAGATGAGCCGGGAGCTGTGTCACGGCCGATGAGGCGCTGTTGACTTGGGGACAAGCGGAGAGCGCGTGGCATTTCGCGGGGGAAGAGCATGATGAGCAAACCCAAGGAAGCGTGGAACCAGCTGGTATGTGTGGGGACGGCCTAGGTGCCGCGATCACGATCAGGTCTCCTCATTTCAGATGGGGCAGCCTACGTGCTGAGCGATCTTTCGTGCATTTAACGGCAGATTCCCCCCTTCACAGACATCTGCGGCCTCTTTCTCGGTAAAGAAACCCAGAGCCTCTTTTGGAGCCATCCGTAAACTTGTGAAAACCCGATCAAAATCAGGGCGCATTTCATCCCCTCCGCAGCCCATGCTGGAGCTCTGCTGAAAACTGCACTTGCGGGGCCTTCCCGGTGCTCCCAACGTGGCCTGGGTCTGGGGGCAGCTGACGGGTCCTTCCCGGCCCTGATCGCATGGAGCCTCGACGGAGCCCAAGCCTGTGTCTCTCTGCACAGTGACAGTTTGGCCCCAATTCCAGCAGACTTAATAGCTCCTCATTTATTTTTCCAGCCTTCATCAACATGCTTCTGTGTAATTGTCTTCACATCCCATTACCATTTTCTAGAATCTTCTCGGCAGAGGAGAACCAACACACCAACCCGCCACTCTGGTTAAGTGTTGGCAGATGCCTTGTAAAGTTTTTTATAAAACATACATTAAGCCATTTAGCTGAAAGCCTGTTGTAACAAGCCATTTGATTCTAATGAGCTATCTGCCCGGCAGAGGCTTGTCATGTTTGCACTGCGTCTTTCACTAACTAGTTTCCTAAAGAAAAAGAAAAAAGAAAGGCAAAGAAAGGAAAAAAAAAGAAGGGCAAGTTACTTCCCAAAATAAAGACAGAAATACAAAGAAATTCCTTACTTGAAAATGTTTTCCTGGAGCCACATAATTTGCACCATATAAACAAAACAATGAATAAAGAACCCCAGACCCTCCTGTGCTTCTCAGGAGTCTCCTCTCTTGGGGCCCCTGGGTGGGGCAGTCGGTTTAGCGTCCAACTTCGGCTCAGGGCATGATCTCGCAGTTCATGGGTTCGAGCCCCGCATCGGGCTCTGTGCTGACAGCTCAGAGCCTGGAGCCTGCTTCAGACTCTGTGTCTCCCTCTCTCTCTGCCCCTCCCCCAGTCCCACTCTGTCTCTCTTTCTCTCTCTCTCAAAAATAAATAAACATTAAAACAATTTTAAAAAAGTACCCTCTGCTTTTGGGCAACAAGATGGTATTAGATAAATATGTAAACAAAAAATACCCTCTTTTGTGATGGTTGAGGATTGGCCGGATGACGGACCCCAGCAAGGGGTCCAACCAGAAACAGCCAGTGTGTGGCACATGTTTGTAATCTTCCAATACTGGTTTGATACTTCACTATAATTCACTGTGCGTCAGGAAACGAATCATTCGAAAATGAAAACCTTAAGCTTCCCGTTTTTTCTCTGATAAGATAGGTGTCCCCTGGAAGCTGTAATATCCCACAGATCATCTAGTCAGTTGTCGGTGGCCTCAGGATCCAGGGCACAACCCCAGTGACCCCATGCTCCTGGGCTTGATTTCAGCCCAGAAATGGATTCACTATTTATGCAGAAAGGTAGTGGGTGTGGTGTGGATGTTGGGTCACGATTCTTGCTATGTTTCCTATCAAGGTGTGTCTTTAGCAAGAGCTGACTCTGTTAGCAGGAGGCCATCGGTCTTTTTTGAGTTTATACCGGGGACAGCATTCCAGGCAAGCAGCCAGCTGAAAAGGGGTCTGTGTTATACAAGGTTTCGGCACCCAAGGAAGCATTTGTATACGTAGCTGGATGTTTCTGTGCATATATATTCACGAGCCTTGTCTAGTCTCGGTTCCTCTGAAAGCAGAGCCTTAGACAAAGACTTGCATGCAGACGGTTTATTTGAAAAGTGACCCTAGGCAGCAGGAGTGAAAGATGGAGGGAGGGAGTAAGCAAAGGCAGGCAAGTCAGTAAAGGGTTCTGTTAGTGAGTTGACCCCTGTGTGGGTCCGTGGGGCTGCATCCCAAGGAACCTTCTGGGGAGCTTAGGAAGTGCCTCACACAAATACAGAGCGGGGCACTGGGCCACCAGCTCGTGCCAGCTTAACTTATCTGCACCTCCTGGTAACACCTGATTGTTCTATGTCCTGCCCCAGGGTCTCAGAGAAGCTTCTGGGCAGAGAGTGAAAAGTATGAGGAGTGGTGCATGGCCAGGCACCCTCAGGCTGCCCTGGGAGAAGCTGGCCTGAGCCCACTAGGAACCCGTCATCACAAAGGTGCCTGGAGTCAGAACTCAACCGGAAGGTTTGAAGAGGCGCCCAGGACACGTCTGACACTGGTCTTAGTCTGACCGGTGTCCTCGGAAGCGTGCCATCACTGTGATTGGTGGGTTGGTGAATTTCATCTTGCCCTGGTCCAACACTGCAAATTAGTTGAGGAGAAACACCCTGCCAGCTCCCCTGATCTGGGTGCGGCCTTGGTTTCCTTGGTTTCTAGATGTCTCTTAGGAGCCTGTTCTTAGCCTTGGCCTAAAATAGAAGGGATCCTTTTTCCTCTCAATGTGTGTTTAAAATCAAAGGATTATTCACTTTCCTACAAATGGCCATACTTCATTCTTTCTCATTGCCATGTAATACTCCATTGTGTATATAAACCACATCTTCTTGATCCACTCATCAGGTGATGGACATTTAGGCTCTTTCCATGATTTGGCTATTGTTGAAAGTGCTGCTATGAACATTGGGGTACATGTGCTCCTATGCATCAGGACTTCTGTATCCCTTGGGTAGATCCCTAGCAGTGCTATTGCTGGGTCATAGGGTAGTTCTACTGATAGTTTTTTGAGGAGCCTCCACGCTGTTTTCCAGAGCGACTGCACCAGTTTACATTGCCACCAACAGTGTAGGAGGGTGCCCGTCTCTCCATACCCTCGCCAGCATCTATAGACTCTTGATTTGTTCATTTTAGCCACTCTGACTGGTGTGAGGTGATATCTCAGTGTGGTTTTGATTTGTGTTTCCCTGATTTGTAGGAAAGTGGATGGACCTCGAGGGTGTCATGCTAAGCGAAATAAGTCAGGCAGAGAAGGACAGATACCATATGTTTGCACTCATAGGTCTAACAGGAGAACAGGAGAAACCTAATGGAGGACCAGGGGGAGGGGAAGAGGGAAAGAGAGTTGGGGAGAGAGAGGAACACAAAACTTGAGAGACTATTGAATACTGAAAACGAACCGAGGGTTGAAGGGGGAGGGGGGAAAAGAGGTAGTGGTGATGGAGGAGGGCACTTGTGGGGAAGAACACTGGGTGTTGTATGGAAACTAATTTGACAATAAACTACTTAAAAATAAATAAAATCAGAGGATTATTTATTACATATGGTGAAAATGTACAGATTTTCAGTATCCACTTCTATCAGTTTTGATAAATGCATCTAATCCACACCCCTTGCAAGATAGAGACGATTTCCAGCATCTCAGAAGCATCCTGGTACCCCTTCTCAATCAGCCACCCTCCTCGACCCCCAGCCACAACTCCAGAAGCAATCACTGGTTTGATTTCTATCACTGTATATTAATTTTCTCGCATTGAAAACTCCACATAGATGGAATCATCTTTGAATATGGCTTCTTTCACTCAGCATAATGTTCCGAAGTACATCCATATTATTTCGTGTCTCTGCAATTAGTACCTTTTTACTGCCATGTAGTATTCCACTGTAGGAATCTACCACAATTTGTTTATCCATTCCACTACTGACTGATACTTGCGCAGTTTCCAGTAGGCCGTTATTATGAATAGGGCTGCTATGGACAAGGTCTTTTTGTGGACATATGTTTTCATTTCACTTAGAAGTTTCTCTAGGAGATTGCTGGGTCATAGGATAGCTATATATTTAACTATATAACAAAAGTGGTTGTAACATTTTATACCCCTACCAGCCACGTAGTAGAGACCCGATAGCTCCATATCCTTGCCAATATCTGGTGTTTTCTGTCTTATTCACGTTAGCCATTCTGGTGAGCATGTAATAGCATTTCATTGTAGTTTTAATTTACATTTCCCTGATGACTAATGATGCTGCAAACTCTTTCATGTGCTTATTAGCTATTTGAATATTTTCTGGTTGAATATTTCTTGGTCAATGTCTGTTCAAATCTTTTGCTCATTTTTTTATGGAGTTGTTTGTCTTTTTAGTATTGGGTTATATGAATTCTTTACATATTCCAGAAACAAGTCTGCTTTATTTTTTAATCAGATCTATGTGTTATGCATGTTTTCTCCCAGTTTGTGGCTTGCCTATTCATTTTCCCGACAGGGTTGGTTGATAAGCAGAGATGTAAAATTTTGACTTTGTTCAATAATTGTCTTTTTTCTTTGATGTTTAGTACTTTCTGGGTCCCCTCTAAATCATCTCTGCCTACTCCAAGGTCATAAAGATGTATTTCTAAGTTTTCTTGTAGGAGTTTTGCAGTTTTACGAGGCATATGCTGGATTGTTCTGGATGGTCTGTGCCAACTTTTTTTTTTTTTTTTTTTTACCAAAAAAGTTGGTAGTACTTTACATTACTTATGAACACTGATGGAGACATTCTTTCAGACTGATAAATTGTGGGGCCCTGAAAATCCCAATTTAGATTCCCATATTTACATCAAGATCTGTCCCTGAGATGGTGTGGGATTTGGGTCAGGGATGGGGGAATGGTTTCTAGATTTTCCTTGCATTTACTTTGGTGATGCTGGTTAGCTAATTCTAGCCCACATATGCCTGTCACCACACACAGGGTCACTCTGCTGTTGAAACCTGACTTATGTTAAATGCCTGTGTTGACACTTCTCTTCTTAAATGAATGGGCTTTTTATTTAACTGGTGGCTGCTGAGTTTGTGGGGGCTGCCAGGTCATTAAAATGATGTTTGTTTGAATTTGGCAGAATGAAAAATTGGACTTATATTTACGTTTTTTTGTTCCCAAGACTGTTCTCACCACTCACCCCTAACAATACTCTTTTGATTTTATGAAGAAGCCTTTGCAAAACAGAATGAAATGCAGTTGAGGCTCATGGCATGTTCTAGGCATCTCTGGTGTATAGCCCCTCTATTCTCTAATGCCTGCTAGTGAGGAAGTTGAGAGGCCTTGGATTATACACACAAATTCGGAGTGGAAGTGGCTTTTCTGAAGTTGCACATGAATGAAACAGATGGTCCCTGAGCACTAACTGGTCATTCATTTATGCGTGCAGGCAACATCTTTTGCGTCTTTGGGGGAAAGAGCATGGAATCAGAAGTTTCAAGTTCTATCCTGGGCCAGGCTACTCGCTATCAATATGACTTTCAACATGTTGTAGATCCCCTGTGAATCTGTCTTTTCATCTATAAGAGAGAAGCAGTAATAGCTAGTGTGTTAGACCGGGCTAAGTTGTACTGAAGTCGCCAATCCGAGTCCAAATCTTTGTGGCTCAGTCATTCAGCCTATTTTTTTTCCTTGGGGAACATTAATTCTTTGTTTATTTTAAGAAAGAGAGGGAGACAGAGAGAGCAAGGAGGGGAGGGCAGAGACAGGGAGATACAGAATCTGAAGCAGGCTCCAGGCTCCCAGCTGTCAGTGCAGAGCCCCACATGGGGCTTGAACTGAAGTCGAAAGCTTAACTGAATGAGCCACCCAGGTGCCCTGGGCAACATTAATTCTTGAGTGGTGTCTCTCTTCCATCTGGTGACTCAACGTCTAAGATCTCATCTTGTCCTAAGCCATTATGGGGTCTTCAGAGTCACCCCAACCGTGGATGAAACCCATTGCCTGTTAAACACCTTGACTTGGAAGTGACACCCATCATCTCTGCTCACAGTCTGTGCGAGTCCCATCCTGAGGGGAGGCTGGGAAGTGCAAGGGAACACATGCGCTTGTTAAACCACGGAACCCAACCAGGTAAATGTGAAGCTCTCACTGGCTTCATCAGGCGGTTCCTGAATAGGGCAGCACCCCCTCCAGTAAGTAGAGGTACCGAAGAGATGAGTACATCCCGTCTTTGCCATTTGTGCCTCATGCGTTTTCTCCGATGATGGGATGACATTGCTGATGAAAGCGCATTGTTAATGATTTACTCTCTCTGTAACTGGATTATATGACTTTATAGTTCACCCAAGACATGCTGATTCAGATAGAGTTTCTGGCATCTGTCCACTCACCACTTTATTACTGTTGTCTCCCTTCGACACTTCAGCAGCGGTGACTTTTTTTTTTAAGGCTGGTTGGCAAACAAGTTCTTCACGCCCCACCTTTCGGTACCTAAGCACATGGCCACACATCACTTGGTCAGAGTAACAAAGAGAAAACGCACTGGAGTGAGTGGAAGGCTTGAATTAGAGAGGGTTTTCAAGGGGCTACAGGGGCCTCTGGAAATTTGAGCCAGCAGCTAACAAGCCCTACCGCTCCTCCTTTAACGAGGCCTCTGTACCCAGCAGCTGTCATTTGCGTACTAACTGCTCGCTGAAGCCTTCCTCCTCCTCTGTCCTCTGTCCTCCAGTAGCTTGAACACGACTCCTTTCCGTCTTATTTGTGTTATTGATTCGCTCAGGGACACCGCTTCTCAAACAGGCTACAAAGGCAGGCTTCAATGCAGCCAAAGCCCAATTATTAGAATTCTGGAATGAGTGGAATCTGAAATAATAAGGTTTTATTTTACTTTGCCCCAGAGGTTTCTGGGTCGTACTGGGAGAGGAAACAAAATATTTGTTTCCTTTAAAAAAAACACACACAACTTTCATTGTGTTCAAAGTAGAGTTAGAAAACAAGTCAATGCAGCAACCTTATGGTGCACTGTTATTAATTTCACTCTTCAAGGCATTTAACTTAGAAGAGTTGGGCTCCCCCCCATTCCCACCCTGCTATTTGGCTCTTTTAATTTTGAACTCATGGTCTATAAACATAACTGCAAAGTCACTGTCTTTGTTATTAATTTCTTGTCTGATTTTTTTTAATGTTTATTTATTTTTGAGAGACAAAGACAGAGTGTGAGCAGTGGAAGGGCAGAGAGAGAGGAGACACAGAATCTGAAGCAGGCTCCAGGCTCCCAGCTGTCAGCACAAAGCCCAACTCTAGGCTCGAACTTAGGAACCGCGAGATCATGACCTGAGCCAAAGTCGGCTGCTTAACCGACGGAGCCACCCAGGTGCCCCATCTTGTCTGATATTCTAAACCTCCGGATCATGAATTATGCTTGCAATGTGGTTACTCCAAGTCCTTCTCAGGCAGGGCGATCCATGTATCGGTGGTCACACCCATGGCCTTACCTAGAGAAATCTATCTGAGACTGATTTTAACTCTTGCTCTTGTTTTTATTCTGCGCCGCATCTGTATCAGACAGGGTGCATGGAGCACGTGCTCCTAGCTTTGGAATGCTAAGGGGTCTTGATTTTCTTCCTGCCCTTGCGTCCATTCCCTCTCTTAGGTGGACATCCTTCTACAACATGGGCAAGAAGGCAAGGACTTTCCACTGAGGCACCCTGCCTTGTCTTGGCCGGGAAATGAGCATGTGACCAAGTTAAGCCAATCAGATCTCTCTCTCTTGTGTGTGTATTGACCACAAGGCTGTATGCTGTTCTGGGTGATTCTTCCTAAAACTGCCTTCTAAAGAAGTCATTATTTCCTGCAACCTGGACCCTGGAAGCTTCCTGATTCTTTTTTCACTGATATGTGGTATTTAACCATTTTCTTTGTATCTCCCTCAACATTTCTCTTTTTGCTTAGATTGACTCTTGTCAATTTCTGTTGCCTGCAAGCAAGAATCCTGTTTCAGTATAATTATCTGGGTTTGCCTTCGAATCGCAGAATTTCAGTAGGATGGAACTTTAAAGACAAACTCAAAGCACGTTGAAGTAGATCCGAAAGGTTGGCTGAGCTCCTTTATTCATTATAATTTCATCTATTAAAAGTGGTCAAGAAAACCATTATATGAAGCTTGAAAACATGTTCATCCCCTGGATCTCCTGGTCCTAATATTTAAAGTAAAAAGAACCCTCTTCGTGATAGACTCACAGGCTCAACCTCTCAACTTGCGAGTCTCACAGGCACCTCAATGCCAAATTGTCCAAAACGAGACTCAATTTTCCCCAAACTTGGCTCCAGGGAGGCACAGCAGAGACTTCAGGATAAGAAAGAAGTTCTCATTTTCATCTTGTTGCAACTTCTCGCTTGGCATCTTTACTAGAAAGGTGATATCCAATAGAGTAATTTAGAATTATATTTTTTCCAAAAGCTTTTATTTCTCTCTCTCTCTCTTTCTCTCTAGTTACTCATCCGTCCATCCCTCCATCCATCCACCCACCTATAATTTTTCATTATAATTACATCATTACATTCAGAAAACAGAGAAGAAAAACTATCTCACCTAATCTTAGCACCTGGTGAGAGCCCCTGTTAACATTTTGCTGTGGTCCCTTTCCTGTAGATTTGAATGTGCTGTCACTGAGAGTGCACGTGCCTTTTTAATCTTGCTTTCCACTTAGCATTGTACAATAAGCAGTCTATATTTGGCAATACAGGCTTTATCATCCTCTTCCAAAGGGCTGTGTGTTATTCTATTAAGTGGCTATTCTATATTGACCCTGCCATTTAATTTGCCTTCAGGACATTTAGACAGGTTGAGTAAATATAGAATACTCATATTTTATACCTGCCCTCACCTCCCTAGAACAATTCAGACAGCTCCATGTAAATATTCCCACAAAACAGTGGGAAACTTTTAAAATCAAAATTTGATGCTTGTCCTTAAAAGTTTGAAAGAACAATAGTTTTTTTTTTTTAATTTTTACTCCTAGCCTCTAGAATTGGTAAGATTGTAATAGTTTGTATTCAATTTCTGCCCCCGAGTTTATTGGGTTTAAGTTTTGGACCTCAGTCTCTTTGGATTTACTTCTGCTCCTTCCCCTATATTTCAGCAGAAAGTGATTGTGTTTGGGTTTCCACTCTTGGAGGGCATTCCCTGGTCTGAACTGTTTTCATTTATTTTATTTTAACATTACAAAGACATTTCCAGTTATATTTGGTTTTGCAATTCATTCCTCCCTCTGTTTCACAAAAACCATAAAACCCACATTGTCTAAAAATGCTGCGTTGAGCAAAATGGATTCAGTCCTCCTTGGAGAGCAGAAAAGGATGGAGCCAGTATGTGTTATAAACATTTCCAGGGAGAGCGCCTCTTTCCCAGAATTGGTTTTAGACAAAGGCTGCTGACCAGTTGTGCGATTTCATCTCGGGTTGCTGACCCTGGACCCTACTTGAACTTGACTCTGGATGTCATGGAAGCATCTACCCACATCTCATCCATGCCCTTTCAGCTCTCGGTTCTTTAGTCCCTCTGCCCCTGCTGGTTCAGCCCCTGCCATTATTTTTTGAGGACCAGAGCCATGAAAAACCAAGACTTTGGATTTCTGAATGGACGTTTCTAATGTTAAATGCAGTGGTTTCCTGTCACAAGAAGTACAGACGTGGTGGGTTCGGATTGTTCTGCAGTGTGGATCTTTGTCTTCCGGTTATAGATTAAACATCCTCATTCCCTTCGATTGCAACATTTGATCTTCCGTGCTCAGCGTCTGCGAATTCTTTGAACAGTTTATTTTCAGCAGATTATAACTAGCCTTTCATTTTCCAATCTGAGGAAAACCAAGTGGAAAGTGTGGGTTTTCTGTGGGATTTATTTTTCCTGTTTGCCCTCATATTTAATTGAGGACTGTGATATGGAACTCAGATGGAGGACTTTCTCATGCAGACCCGTGCTTCCGGTAGGCACTTGAGTTCTAGATGTTCTTAGACCGAACCCTAATTCCCCTTATGAAATTACAGGTATTGGCACCTGGCTCCCATGTCGATGGCGGTTGTGGTCTCAACCTGAGGCTTGGGAGAGGATTTCGAGGGAATCTGGGTCTTGCTCCCTCTACAGGGACCACTTCACAATCGTCCTTGCCACCCTCCACCTGCTCCTTCCCAATCCAGAGTTAAAGAAGAGGAGAAGAGAAGGGAAGAAATATGTAGTAGGCATATTGCCCACCATGCTGGTATTCTTGGGTTGGAAGAACTGTCCGTTCTTTCAGGGATTTAGGTAACAAGTGGGCATTCCCTTTTTGGACATGCCCATACATTTGGTATCACCTTTGTCATGTACTCACACACCTCTAATTATTTTTGCATAAGGCTGCCTCGTCTGCTAAACTATGGGCCAGCTGAGGGTGGAGAGACATCTTGATCAGCATACATTTGCTGAGTGAATAAATAAATAAGTCATAATTGAGCGTCTCCTGGGAACTCTGTGCTAAGAGAAGCATGACTTCTTCATTGGATCTGAAGCGGCTCATGGATATTCCACAGGCCCTCTTCCCCAACAGACCTCGTTTTCTTGTGGCCGCCATAACAAATTACCAGAGCAGGTGGCTTAAAATGACAGGAACTTATTTTGTCTCCGTTCTGGAGGCCAGAAGTCCAAAGTCAAATTGTTGGGAGGGTCATTTTCCTTCTGAAGACTCTAGGGATGAAGACTTCCTTGCCTCTTCCAGATTCCTGGTAGCCCAAGTGTTCTTTGGCTTCTCACTGTACAACTTTAATCTCCACCTTCACACAACCTTCGCCTCTCTGTCTTCTCTTCTGCTCTCAAAGGACATCGGGCATTGGATTTAGGGCCCACCTGTGTAATCCAGAATGTTCTCATCTTGAGATCCTTAACCGAATTACATCTGCAAAGACCTTTTTGCTGAATAACATTCACAGGTTCTAGAGGTTGAGATGTGGGCATATCTTTTTTGCGGGGGGGCACCATTCAAACTACTACACCCAGCAATCTGAGTTATGCAGAAAAAGACTGGTTTTCAGAGGTTTGTAGTCCTGATCAGAAAGACTAAACCTTCAGTTGGGTTGGATTTGGGCTCTGTTAAAGAGATAGTGAAGGACCGGGAAGGACCATGTCGTGCCCCTCCCCCTAACTCCTTCTCCTTTTCCCCATTGACAAAGCGGGTGTGCACGTACAACTTGGACTTTTTTTCAGCTTTTTGTTTCCAGTCTGTGCAGCTTGTTCTGACATGGAGGGACAGGGCCAAACATCCACATTAGTTGTTAATTGTGAATTTGCAACCGAAACAAAAAATGCCTTCTTACTTGACCATTCATTTACTTAACAGCAGGTTAATTATTTACATAAAGGGTTTGGAAAATGTCTTTTCTGACTTCAGTCAGTATTTGAACTGTTGTAAGTACTGATGAAAGAATATTATCCTTCCCCCCCCCCTTTTTTTTGAAGATGGTTCTTGTTTGTTCTGTGTCAAATCAAGGCCCCTTGAGCAGTGAAATTCTAAGCACAAGGTGGGTAGCTGCTTTGGAGAAGCTATTACCTTTTGTTTGTTTCCCTCATCACTTTACTTAGTGATTTTTGTTTGGCTTCAGTCAAGTCCGGACAGTACAGAATCAACTAGTAAATGGGTTTTCAAAGGTGCGACTCATGAAGAATGCCTGGGGCCACCTGGGGCCGCACTAGGAAGAAACAGACCCGAGTCTCTTGTTTCACTCACACTTAAGAATGTAGGCTTTAGTTCTTGAGACTATAAATGGGGAGGGTAGAACGGATTGGAATCGGAAGACAAGGATTCTGGCCACTTTGCTAACTGGTGACTGACTCACATAGGCCACTTCACCTTCCCTTGGCTTCAATGTTCCCATCTCAAACTGATCTAAAACTACCAACCCTCCCTTCATTCTGAAAATTCAGTTCTTTCTGTAATCTGAGGTTCATTTCTAGCTCTAAAACTAAGCTTCTCCAATTGCTATCTTTCCTACTTGCAACACTAGTTTGGAAGTAGGAAATAGACCATCTACAGAGTTAGTCATCATTCTCTATGTAGCCAACCCTTCTCCACAAAGCAGAATATGTTTTAGATTGAAGGTTAGAGTTCCAGTTGCGTTGGACAGAGAAACATCCTGAGTATCTTTACCTGGGTCTTAGCTAACTCTGCCTCTTCATCTGGGTCTTTCATATCTGAGATGGCTTCTCTCTCTCTTTTTTTAAGTTTATTTATTTTGAGAGTGAGAGGGAGGGAGGATCCCAAGCAGGCTCCATACTGTCAGTGCAGAGCCCAACACAGGGCTCAAACCCATGAACCATGAGATCATGACCTGAGCTGAAATTAAGAGTAGGACACTTAACTGACTGAGCCACCCAGATGTCCTTGAGATGGTTTCTCTTAAATAGAAACTAGAGCTTTAGTGGAAGAGTAATTTTGTTAATCAGCATATCCATGCTACAGCAGCCCAAATCTCAGTGACTTAACACAATAAAATTGTATGGCTTGCTCATCCAAAGCCTAACATAGATGTTCCTGGTTTGGAGGTTCTGCTGGGAGGCATGCCTCTTCTCCATGCTGTGCCACAGCTTTCCTCCATCATTAGCTTTCAATTCAGAGTCCCTGTTTATGGCGTGGGGGTGAGGGTGGAGAGAGAGAGAGAGAGAGAGAGAGAGAGAGCGAGCGCGCGAGCGCGCGCGCATGCACAAAGAATATGGCACCAACCAACTGCAAAGGAAGTTGAAAATGTAGTCTTCCTGTGTGGCCAGGTTTTGGTAAGCATATAGAATTATCTCTGCCACAGTAATTCTACTTCCTACCTTGGAGGGATGAAGAGAAAGAGGCCAAATGATTACTCTTAGCCCTCATGGGATAGCTGGGTAGATCTCAGAAGAAAATTTGTAATTTCTGTTGCAGTCCTCAAGACATTGATCTGTGCTTGTCTTGTCGTCATTTTTTACCACAGAAACATTATTTAACCCCAGACTGTGGTTTTATTCCTTAATTTGCATCATGTGCTCCCAGGGCCTCATGGGAATAAATGGGAAATGATTTGGGGACCAACAGCCTCTACCCACTGAAGCTTATACTTCCTTGAAAAGGGCACCCAACCACATCTTAAGTGTTTGGAAGGGTAATAATCATGATAATAGTTAACATTTATTAAGTGCCTACTATATACTTAGCATCATAGTAGGCACGTGTTAGACCTACCTTATTGAATCCTCTCATTTAATCTTCAAGATTTACTTTTACCAAGTGACTTAGAAGTTGAATGATTTCTAAGGATGAATTTCTAAGTGATTTTGAGGAAAAGAACAATTATAATTCCTTGTAAAGTGTTCCCCTTGAAAGAGCTATCACTTGGAATGATAAGTTCTGATGGGTTTGTGAAAACACGGGTCATATGACTATAGAGTCCCATCTCAAGTGACTTGGTGGGGCTGGCCTGTCATCACTTCTGCTGGCAGATGGGGTTGTCTATCTGCTCTTCATTTTTGTTGGCAGTCAAAATGGTAGACAGATCTCTTTGTCCATCTAAGTGGACAGAACTGTTTGTCAAAGATGGAGGGCATCAGTATTCTCTTGGGGAGTCTTGGGATCTGCTTCAAGAAGTTGTGCTTTGGGAGGGTCCCTGGCTGAAGAGTAACTGCAGTGGTTGGGAAGGTAGTATTAATGAATCCAGACACTTTGATGTGATGAAATTAGCATCTCTGGTCATCCTTCCTTCTCCTAGAGGTAATGGATAGATCTTGTCCAGCAAAAATCTCTCTGCTCCCTATGAATTACTCACATTTGTCCTATATAAAGGTATGTAGTTGGGGGATACCTGAATCCTTCCTTCTCTTCTCCACAGATCTAGAGATGGACCTAAAGATACATTTCCTAGGGGCTCTTATGGGGCTGGAATAAAGTGAAAGAAGAGGGCATCAAGTTGTTAGAATGGAGATCTAGTCTTTAGGGTACCTCTAGCACAAAAGATGTTTTCATTTGGAATGGAAATATTTTAAGCTCAGGTTTTTAAGGAAACTTTATGCCACAAAGACAATTGAAGGCCTTTCCTTACACCCAAAGAACACCATCTAGTGATGCCAAAGGGGAGGTCAGAATCTGGACCAATAGCTTTTTAAATTATAGCCTCTATTTCAATGTCATTAGGATTTCTGACGAAAACAGGGCTAAAGCAAAAGTCTTTTAAGGTGTAAAATCATAGCTTTTAGTTCAGAAATACACATTTTAAATTTCCCGGCTCTACTCAACCATCCCAAAGGAGAAGGGAAGGGGCAGCTTGGCAAATGTTTTGAAGCTCTTTCAGGAGAACAGGGAAGATTTGCACAGATGCTCTTAACTGTGTACCTACACACTCCCCCAGGGCCTTTCTGGCCATGAATTTGGCCTGAGTGGCTTCATGGAGCATCCAGAGAAGGTGAGCTCTCTTCTCTTCATTCATGAGGCACCACGCTGCTGGGCTGGGGGTGTGTATAGCCATATTAAACAAGACAAGATGAAAGAAACACCAGAACAATCGACTTCACTTGGCTTTTAGAAACATACACTTTGTGAGGGTGAAATAGGTCTTTCTCTCTGTTTTCTGATCATCAGAGATTATCTTTGGCCTCAGCCCTCATACTGCAATGCTCTGACACCTCCAGGGCCAACATCACCAAGGCCATCCCTCTCCCCTCAACCCCCGTCTCTGGAATATGTATCTTGAGTGTGATTGCTATAAGGTAATCAACTAGAGCCACTAAACAACTATATGGCATGTTAGTGAGGCTGTTTGATCTGAAAGTCTTTTGCTAAATAGCCATAATCGCCATAAACTGCTAGAGATAGGTTAATGATGATCATAAAATTTATTACTGAAAGTATCTGTTATCTTCCTGGGGATGCCCTCTCTTTATCACAGTTGGGCTGATGACATTTCCATGGTTAACATTTGACAATGGCCTGGGTTTCACTCAGGGTCCTATAACTTGTCAAGAGCTGAGCCTGTCAGCCAGGAGCTCCTTTTGGGAATTTGATTTTATTAATACTTTACGGTTAGTGGCCTTTAATTAATGTTAAATGAAAATGGGATTCTAAAAGCATTACAGAAGACTTTTCACTTGGGTGTCAAAATAATTTACAGTGATTAATACGCTTTAAATGACCATCATAAGAGATCATTTTAATTCCATTTTGATGGTAAGACATTGATTGGGATATGTTTATAATTTTTAAAAAAATGTGTCCCTGGGAGGAATTTTTGTCTGATCTTACCAGGGAGAAATGTAGCTCTTCTGCTGAACAACTGGTCTGTCCTTAAGGGGGGGATGTAGAAAGAACATCCAAGAGTTTGTTGGTGGCCTGCCCTGCGTTATCGTAGGATTCATTACGGGATGCCTGAATCAGCTTTATTTATCCACCCCTTTTCCCTTCTACCCACCCTGCTCAACACACACACACACACACACACACACACACACACACACACACTCGTATTCTGGAAAAAGGTGGAGCATAAGCAAACAGAAGCTAACATTCCCAGAGTTTTTCATGTGTCCGATGGTTTGCTATTTACAGGCATGGTCTCATTTAATTCTCAGAGAAACTCCATGAGGTGGGCCTCACTCTTCTCCCCATTTTACAGATAAAGGAAACTGAAGGTTCACAGTGGTTAATGACTTGCCCAAGATCTTCCGCTAGTGAGTGACGAAGTGAGATTTAATTGAGGGTTTTCAGAATTCGGAGTGAGTATACTATCCAGTTTTTCATGGACAAACAGATACAATTTCAAAGCCCTGCTTTCCTGCCAGCAAGCATCAGTGACCTGAGCGTCAGGACAGGCCTCTGCCTCCATAAGGAAGCAGGGCAGGCCCAGGGGTCGGAGCAGGGGCCCTGCGCATCATGCTAGGCAAGCTCGGTGGAGGGAGGGAGAGGCTATATCACTGGTCACCATGGCCCGGGAGCCAGTGGTTGCCCCTCCTCCACAGTACTCCTGGGCTACCAGCCGCAGGGGGAGACACGAACTGCTGGCAGAGGGCTGTGTTTAGAAGATAGTCCTGACTCTGCCCTGTGTCATAAATGTTGTCCAACATGTTTACTCTAATACTCTCCTGTCCATATTTCTATATAACCCGTTTTCAAAATGGGTCTGAAACATCACATAGAAGAGGAGATTCTTATCATACTCAGGGCTACATTTTCACCCAGGCCCCCCTGCCCCATCCCTGAGCCCTCCCAGGGACGTGTGACCTCTCCCACTCCCACTGCAGGGCCTTCTCTCTCAGAGGGATACACATTTCTTTGCTGGAGAGCCAGAGCCAAGGATCAGAAGGACACTGAGTGGCAATACGAAACCAGGCCAGCTCTTTTTGTAAGTGGGTGCTGGGTGCAAGGTACACATGGCATGTTCACTCTCTGGTTTGCTCCTCATGCCTGTTTCTCCGCTATCAGTTTCTCCTGCCCAAACCATGCAAAGATGTCTGCAGCCACGCACCCGCCTGGGTGTGGTGAATATGTTGATCATGAGTCTTTCGACGTTCTGAGTGTGCTGCTCTCTGGGGTCTTGGGTATTAGAGAGCTCGATGCCAATAGCATTAAGGCCCCTCTGTGGGCCCGTTATCTGCCTCACCCGGCCCCAGACCCGCACAGCTGGGTGGGACCGGATGCTCTTATCCAATCTCCCCCCGCCCCTACCCCACACGGGGATTGGAGCTCTTTTTAGGGCTGTAATTTTCCATCCCTTTGTGTGATTATTGGATCATGTCTGCCTCCTCCTCCCACAGCTGTTCACCGCGGGGCCACAGGGGCCCGGTGTGTCTCTGGTCCTGGCTGGCCATCAGGAGTGGTGTCCCGAGTGGCTGTGTGAGTGGCGATTTTGCAGTCCCTGGGACAGCCTTGCGTGGGGGCCCTTGCTGATCAGTAGGAAGCTCAAGGTCAGCTGGTGCCTTCTCACTCCTGTGTCTAATTTAAACAAAAGACGTTGGCCGCTTATCTGTGGAGAGGAATCTACAGATGTTTGGGTCTTTCAGCTGCCACACGTTGCCCACAACTTGCACTCACGTATCTGTCAGGACCGAGGAGCTGTTGAACTTCAGAGCTGAGAAAAGTAAACGCGGCCATGGAAACGGTCTGCTTAATTGGTTGAACTTTATAAGGGCCCTTCTGGAGCCTTGTGATCAGACACTTCTCTCAGGTCCTGGGGGTGGGGGCGTTGCCGTGACAGCTCGTCCTCTAATGTCCCTGCCTTCCTGCTGTGCAGACTGCAGCCTTCTTCCTTCTTTCCCCGCGCGCGCATGAGTGTATACATCCCTGTGTGCACGCATGTGCCCGTATGGGAGTAGATGTGTCCATCTGTGCACATGCAACTATGTTTGTGGGAGGGTGTGCACATGCATGTTTATATATGTGTCGGGTGTGAATGTATATGTTTGTGGGTGGGTGAGTGTGCACAGGTGACCGTGTGCCTAGGTGTGTGCATGGCTGTGTGCCTGACTGTGTCTGTGGAAGTGTGTTTACCAGTGTGTGTACATCGTGTCTGTATGCACACGCGCAGTCCCTTGGTGGGGATGTACCTGGCAGTGTGCACGTGTGCCTCTGTGTGTATGAGTGTGTGGGTGTGCACACAAGAGGCAGTATGATGGTGGGAATATATCTGGTGGTGTGCACGCGTGCATCTGCATGTATGAATGCATGTGTGTGTATGTGTGTGTACGCACGCACGGCGACACATTGATGGGAATGTACCTGGCAGCGCATGCGCATGTGTCTGCAAATGGGTGCGTCTGGTCTGCGCATGCCCCTGCGGCCCCCCGCTGCGAGGGGCAGAGGCCGGTGCTGCGCCCTCGTCTCTCGCGTGTTGATGTTATCGCTTCGGCTTCCAGAGTCTGGCAGGAGACGTAGAATTAAACGCAGACGCTCTGGTGCCAAAACAAAATCGTGGAAAGATTTGAAGCCCCCTTTCCCTAAACTTGCAGCCTATCAAACTGGGAACAAGCCCGGCTTTGTTTTATTTCCTGCACTGAATGGGGGTAGAAGAGTCTGGAGCCACATTGGTTCTGATAGTAGAGCTGACTCTAAGCCAGAGATTTAAAATTGCTGAAACCCCAGGCAGAATGGAGACAGCGAGCTGTAATGGAAAGGGAGAAAGCCTATATGAGGGGGGGGAAGGCATTCTTACCTTGTGTTAGGGATGAGGAGAAGTGGCAGCTTAGTTTCTGAGAACTATAGAAGCACAAAGAGAAAAGAAAAAGTGGTTAAGCAGAGAAACCAGGAGGATGTGGGTCTGTCTGTCCCTGACCCTGCTTTGCCTTGGATATGGGGTCAGACGGGTGGGTGGGACCACCAATAAGTGCAGAAGAAATGGGGTCCAGTTCAAAGTGTTCTGTCCAGCCCTTAATCTTGATTCTAGGGAAACAAAGGCCCAGCTGGGAAATCACATCCTGGAGTCACAGCCCATCTGGGCTGCAGGACTCCTGGCCCAGTGCTCCCTGCACCTTGGTGCTCTAACAGGAGGTGAAAGCTGGCTTCTCCTGGCGGCTCTCCATGTGCCCCAGGCTGCCTTGCTGTCTCTTTATTTTGCTCCCTGACAACAAATATCCCCCCTTCTCTTTGGAGCCTCTGATCTTGAACCGGCCTCCCCTGAGAATTCTGCCTTCACTGTAACAATAGCGTTGGGGCAGTGCTATCAACCAGGTCATAGTTTCACCAATTATGACCTAAGTGTTTCTTTCTTCTTGTTTTCCCATTACCCACCCTAAGGGACTTGATGGCACTCGTTCCCCAGACCTGTAGCTGCCAAGGTGGCTGGCCTCCGGGCCAGCCGTGACTATGAAGTAGAAGGTGTTTGTGGGAGGGTCATAGCCGGCCAGGGGAGGGATGAAAAAAAGCAGTGGGGGCAGGGGTTAAGAATCGTTGCACTGCCAGGGGTGGCTCCCCCTGTACCCTGGGGTCTGGCCCAGACCAGCCCCTTGAAGTACAGATTGTTATCCCCACAGCCATGTTCCTGAGACCTTGGCGGGCCCAGAGCCCCGTTTCTACTCTTGTACTGAGCCTCGCTCTCTAGCGAGTCACCAGGCCAGGGGAATGGGATGTCGCCTGCTCTGTTCCACCCCTTTCTCCACGCTCGCCCTCCTGAAAAGGGCACGTCTGTAGAGAGGACCAGCCCTTCCCAGGAAGGAACCCTTCCTTGGTCCAAAGAGCTGAGGCTGTGGGTTTTCGGGCAGCGACGGTATTGGCCGCTGACCTCATCAGCGCCGCCCCCACTCCCAAGGAGCACTTTCATGGCCATTAAAGCCAAATTTCTAATCTTCTCCGGTTCAAATGACTACTCTTCCCTCTGTTATCTTTTGCTAAGAAAACTTTGGATAACGAATCTCCTTGATTGGGATTTGTGAAATGAATAGGGGTACACTTGTGTAGGAGAAGACTTTGTAGTTGCTAAAAAAAAAAAAAAAGAATGGGGCAAATCTATCGAAAGAAAAGATAGCCATGATATTATACTCTATTCTTTTACTTTGTTAGGTGAAAAAAAGGCAGCTGGAGAACAGCATGAATTGTTTGATTCCATTTTTATTACATAATGAGTGTATGTGTCTGGAAAGCTGTATAACCAGCCTGTTAACGGTAGTTATCTTGGGGCGGTGGAGCTTAAGAACTTGTAATTTTTACTTTATGTATCTCTGTTCTCTTTCTCTACTGAGCATAAACAATTTTTTTAAATGAAAAAATCTCTTATGACTATGGCAGTAAATGTACTGTCAGTCTAAGATTGCAGGAGTTCATGGTAAGGGTTTTTTGTGTGTGTATGTGGGAAGAATGTGAGGTAAGAGGTTAGGACACCTAATTTTTCTCTTAACCGGGGGTTTTACATCTTCTTTTGTGCCCTGGACCTTTCTGACAGTCTGCTGAAGTCTTTGGGCCCCTTGTCAGCACAATGCTTTAAAAATAGAAAATGAAATATATCTATAAATTACAAAGGAAGCCAAATATATTAGAATACAGTCATCAAAACATTAAAAAAACAAATTTGTGAGATAGTAATATATGTGCATCTTAATTAATGCATTATTATACAAAATCTAGCTGAAGGTCGAATAACTACTATAATTTAGCATTAGCAATTGAGCATACATGATATTTTAAGAAATCTGTAATGAGTGAACGTTACATGAAAAAATCACTGATTGCCATTAGTGACAGAGTCAGTTATGCTAATACTACTATGGTGTGTTGCTCTCTTTCATAAGTGAATGATATGCTAAATTCCAGGTAGGGATAGTGAAAATAAAGATGCATTTTTTTCCTTCCCCACCCAGTGTCACAGACTTGCGTTTGAATTTTCCAGGCGAAGAATGAATGCTCTTAACTAGTTGTGAGACCCTGAATGATACTATTCTGTCCCTGAGTCTCAGGCTCCTGATCTGCAAGATGAAGAGCTTAGCTCTGGCAAATGCATATTCCCCTGTGTGTTAACTGTAACTTAATTCAGAGTGACTTGGTGACGCACGTCAAAAAGGTAGTAGAGATAGCCTCTGTGATCGATTGGAAAGGATGCCACGAGCGACTGGTGATGTCTGCCATGAGCAGATGAGACAGAGAAAGAGGAGTGTGCCTGGTGCAAATTTCCATTCTTGGGCTAGACGAGCCTATGGTCCCTTCCAGCTCCGATAGTCTAGTAAGTCTGAAATTACTTATTCTCTTCTGACTCTAATGGAAAATATGTGTCGTGCAACAGCAGCAGAAGCAGCAAGAGGAATGTTAGCCCTTCCTGAGGGTGTGTGTGTGTGTGTGTGTGTGTGTGTGTGGCATTGTTACCCCTCTGCTCCTGTAGACTGAGTCTTTGGATAGACTTTTCACGAAATGAAATTGTAAGCATCACTTCCAGTTTCAATGATAAAATGGGTACTGGGAACAAATTGTCTAGAAAGAAAACAAGAATTAGTAAACACAATCTTACAAATAAGCCATCTGGAGATTTATTTACATAAGAAAAGAGGAAAGCCTTGGTATTTTCATGCTGGGGTTTGTTTCTCCAGCAAGTAGCCCTGGGGGAGTATTTGTTTATCATGAGGACGCATTGAGCTTTTTAGCAAAGATTGCTGAAAGCGTGCAAAAGTGATGCTCTTTTTGTTCCTTAGTTGGGGGTTGGGAATGAGGAGAAGAGACAGAGTAGAGGTCACCAAAAAAAAAGTTTTTGAATGAATTTTAGCAGCTGGGGTTTCAAAATAGTTACAATGTGCTCACACCCTGGTTTTGAAATTACACATTATCCCCAAAGTGCCAAATAAGAACAGTTTTCCCATAACAAGGTCAAATTTGGAGGCATTTAGCCATCAGGCAAATTCAGAGGGACCACGGAATAGCGCTGAGGGCCCCAAACCTTGACACAATTTGTTCAGCTGTGGGAAGAGCGGTCTTTCCACCCCAGGGAGCCCCCTGGGTGTCAGACCAGCTCTGCAGAACCACTTAACCCCCTCTGCTAGGCTGTCCCTTTTCCCGCTGTTCACTCAGGAAGTGCACATGGAAACAGTCCTCTCTTCCAGGGGAGTCCAGCCACATGACCTGTCTTCGCACCCACCAGGAGTGGTCTTCCATTTGAGGAGGACAACACAGAGTAGATGGGGGGGGGGGGGAGGAGCCCACAGGTGATGGAGCTCACCAAGTCCCAGTGCCTGTGTTGGAGACCACACAGACCCAGGTTACATCGCCTGCCGTGCTGGCAAAGTGAGTCTGGATAAAAATAGCCTCACTGTGTCTGGACAAGCCCTGTTTGGCCAATAAAATATAAGTTAATAAGACAACACTTGGACTGACTTTACAGAAAGAGAACTTTCAGCTCCTGGACTGGGCTGGGTTGTAAAGTATCTTACATGTTTGCTCTGGAAATTGTATAGCTTAGGGCAGCAATGCTTTATGGGGGCAAGAAGAGGCAAGCCGGAAAGGGCTGAGCAGGTCTCCTGCCCCAGGGCCCCTGCAGTCAGAAACAGCTGCTGGGAGAGGACAGAGCACGGGAAGGGAAGCTGGAAGAGTGAACGTATCTGGAAGGCACCCAGCAGTTCAGAGCCATCAGCACAGAAGATAGTTACCTGCTGACAGGTCTCTGATATGTACCTGGGGTGTGTGTGTGTGCATACACACGCGCATGCACACACACACACCCAGGCTCTGGTTAACCGTGTCTTTACCGGTAGCTTGGGGGCATATTCCATATTCCATACCTGGGCAAGAGGCGGAAGGGCTCATCCATAAAGATCCAGAAGGCTTAAACATTGTACTCTGAACAAATCTGCAACTAACCTAGAAAATGTTAAAGTTGCAAGGAGAAACAAAGTTTGAAATGTGGGAAGTCTCTGGAAGAGGTAGGTTGAGAGCAATGCTCTGGGCCAGTGCCTGGCCTGAAGGAGATGTTTCTGAAAAGGCTGTAAAGGAGTCCAGGATCATTGACCAACTGCTTAAAGGGAATTATAAGAAAACCAGCCAACATGGTTGGCAAACACGTGGCTAGGCTCTGGGGCTCAGGGCCTTAGCCCTGGAACCTCCGTGGTTCATCTCCCTGGAGACACTGTTTGTGGATGCATATAG
Source organism: Mungos mungo (assembly GCA_004023785.1). Classification (NCBI taxonomy): domain Eukaryota; kingdom Metazoa; phylum Chordata; class Mammalia; order Carnivora; family Herpestidae; genus Mungos; species Mungos mungo. The sequence goes on from PISW01007822.1 coordinate 54,630, forward strand.
GATGAATGTTTTGAGGCTGAGAGGGTAGAGTAAATTGCTGGAGGCTATAGAGAGAGACTGGGATTTCAACCTACCCAGCCTGCTTCCAAGACCTGCCTTCTTAGCTATTACTTAAGTAAAGGTGAACTTGACCTTACTGAAATGAGAAACGGGGGCCATGTGAAGTAAGGAGAAGCACTGGAGTAAGAGACCTCAGCTTATGAAGCTAAGTACCTCCCCAACATTGCGTGAGTCATCGTTATTTTTGTACGTTCTTCCTGATATCATCCTTATGATTTTTTTGATTTATCATTACCGATACGTGGAATTGGGTGATAAGGTTGAAGCATTTTGGATTTTGCTTTTCATATTCTTAAAGGGGTACTTACAGGGCTCTGAAAGTGAGTTCACACAACAGTGAACAATAGTGACATTTCACAATCGTGAAATTGTGAATAGTGAATGTAGCAGGTACCCCCAGACCATGTACGTTTCGTATCCAGTGTGGACAAAATGCACATCGATGGTTCTCCAAATTTAAAATGCTTCTAACTGAATTTTTATGCTGCTGTTCTGATATCATATACATGTATTTGAAAACAGTTCCATATACATGAAGGAGACAATTAAGATTATTTAAGACACAGATCATGCTTCCTGCCTGGGCCAGCATGGGTAGGGAGGTATGTTTCAATCCTAAAATGAGAGAGGAATGGAGACTTTTCAAGTAACACAAGGAACACCAAAAGGAGCTCTTGACTTTCCGTCTAATCCAACATCCTACCATACACTCAGTATACCTCGTTCAAGGATGAAAGTAGAGCTCCAGGAAATGGAGCTCTAGTTTGACCATTAAGAGTGGCAGGCTAAGAGTCTCTCAGGTGAGGTAATGGATATATATGACTGGTTCCCTCAAAGTCATTCTAGAAGGCACGGCTTCAGGCGAGTGAAGGCATAAGTGCAGGACCCTGTTTTCCACTTCTAGTTCCCATTATTGAAGGCCTCCGCTGGTTCCTTTATGATGCCAGTCGGGGGAAATGTGATCTGGGGAGAAATGAGGCTTGCAGCCCTACTGATGAGTTACATAGATGCCTCCTCCCCAGACTCCCACCTCCAAAAGCAGAATTGACTCTGCTTAAGTCACTCTTGCTTTTTCAGTCCTGCTGCCGGGAGCAGCACATTCCACAGGCACTTGGTAGGATTTTATCTGATTGTCCCTGTCAGGCACTGACATAGTGTAACTCATTGCTGATGGAAATGAAGGGTAATGTAATACTGATATTATGCTACTTTTCCATGAAAGCCCGTAAGTAAGAATCATGCTTGTTTTCCATTCATCTTTTTCCTGTTTCTGAAATTTGCGAAATGTAACCGGAACAAATTTTGTGTTCTCTGTCATTTTGGAACCGGTAGTGCTGGAATTTTCTAATATTCCTGGTCTTTTCAACTTGCGTGCCAAATAGATTTCTTTTTCCCTAGAAATGAATTAGCTCTTGGAGTTGCAGATACAGAGACAGGCGACAGACATCACGTCTTCCTGTGTCTTGAAACACAAAGACCCACCTGGGGAAGGCAGAGGTGTTTGGTGGTATCCTTCCGCTTCTCCTGGTATGTGAGTGGGATTACATTATGGGTCACAGTTCTGTCTTCCTTTGCAGGGATGATATTGTGCATTTTGCTGAGCTTTCAAAGAGAGTGCAGGCAGCAAAGATTCAATAATTATTGTGAGTAGAATCTAGTAGGCTTACAGTTCCAACTTGTTTTGGGGCTCAACTTCTGGAAGGCAGCCTACAAAAATAGCAATTTACAGGGGGAAAAAAAGCAGGTCCTGAGGCATTTGGTCGGGGCAGACATTAGTTCCATTTAGGGTTTAAACCAGCCCACAGTTAATTGTAGGTCTCTTGCATTAGCTTGTAGGAGCAGTAAAAGCATGTAATTTGAGCTAATCTGATGGGCAAGTGAACTGGGTACTTGGTGCCAAGTGAGACCGTGAAACAAAAGGACACATGTGTTTTCAGGAAAAAAAAAAAACACAAACCAACACAACATAGTTTCAACTGTTGCACACGTGAAACTCTGGAGAATTCTTTGGAAGATTTGTCATTTTAGAAAAGGACCTTTAGGGTGCAGGGGGCGAAGCTGGACGCTCAGCGCCTCTCAGTTGGGCAGTGACGCATGTGGTCTGGATAATTTGGGGGCAGCTTTCAGAGGGGAAGGTTTGTTTCAACCGACCGTCAAGGGCTCCATTAGAAAACCCTTCTGTCTTGTGGGTCTTTGCATCCTTTCACCTGACTGTACATCAGAATCAGGTCCCATCCCTATCGAGTCGGATTTAACTAGTTTGGAGCGAGGCTCAGGAGCCCTTGCTTTCTAGAAGTAGCCCCAGAGGAACGCAATGTGAGGATTGTAGTTAGGATTAGCAACCCCTGATCTGGTCGCAGATGTGGCTTAAGGAGGGTGAGGTTCATGGACATAATTTAAGCTACCTGAATCAAGGGCAGTGATACAGGCCAACTGTGATGTTGTAAATGGATTTTTGGCATTTCGCAGTGAGGCCGTCTCATTGGTCCGAGGGGCAGGATTTGTGTTCCCGAGGAGTTAACGGCCCGGTGAGTTTTCTAATGTCATCCATCCAAGGACGACTTCCTCAAAGCAGAAATGTAATGTGACCTTAAGTCAGACTGCTCCAGTGGGTTCCACGCAAGAGCAAGCCCTCCAAAGGAAATGATTCTGGATCCTCTTTGTTCAATCCTGAGCCTCAAATGGGGCTTTACTATGTCCTTTTCTTGGCAAGGCTGCCCTCCTGGGGTCCAAGGTGTGAGTCTTTGTTGGTAAGCAGGTTTTAGGTTAATAAAACAATTAGGTAGTTTCATCACGTAAGACAGAAATTACCCATTTCAGCAAAAAGGTATTAAACCCCTAGCTTAAAAATGGGTTAAATCAGTAGTCAGTGTGTTTGGAATACATTTTGCTAATTTAACTCAGTTTTTAAAAAGACTTTTTTTTAATGTTTATTCATTTTTAGAGAGAGAGAGAGGGAGGAAGTGGAGGAGGGGTAGAGAGAGAGGGAGACACAGAATCCAAAGCAAGCTACATACAGGATCTGAGCTGTCAGCACAGAGCCTGACATGGGGCTTGAACTCACAAACTGTGAGATCATGACCTGAGCCGAAGTCGGATGCTTAACTGACTGAGCCACCCAGGTTTCCCACTTAACTCAATTTTTAATGTAAGAGCTTGTGTTAAAATCAGGCATCTTTGGGGCACCCCGGTGGTTCAGTCGGTTAAGCATCTGGCTTTGGCTCATGTCATGATCTCACAGTTTGTGGATTTGAGTCCCGTGTCGGGCTCTGTGCTGACAGCTCAGAGCCTGGAGCCTGCTTCAGATTCTGTGTCTCCCTCTCTCTCTGCCCCTCTTCCAGTCTCTCTCTCAAAAATAAATAAACATTAAAACATTTTTAAATTAGGCATCTTGATTTTACTATTAAAAGAAAAATTTTGTAAGCGTAAAAACATTTACTACCCAAAATGTGTCATTTGGGTTGAACTGCAGGACTAGAATCCTCAAAAATTAGAGGCAGAAAATTAAATAGTAACTTAAACATAAGCTATTCTATATCTTGAAAATGAAAAAGATTTTTTTTAACCTCCTGCAGGGTACTAGGGCTCATCAGAAAAGACTCTTAAAAAGGCAGCCTTCTCTTTTGCAGCCTAAATATTAATCCCACATCAGAGAAGCAATGGGTATGTTGTTTTTATGCTCCAGATGTTTATATGGAAAGTGGAAATTGAATCAGTAAGTCATTTGCAAACTTAACAGTTACGATCTCCCTGGAGAGCGTTGCAAACATTATCTCTGGTTTCCTCAGGTGTGTGCAGTTAAGAATCTTCGGGCAAACCAGATGTGGGAGGTGGAACGGCAAAAACAGTTTCTTAACAGACACTTAAAATATTTATAAAACATCCATATATAGGCAGGAGTGCTGTGAGTCAGTAACTGATAATTTTGTGAGTGTTTTCATCTACATGACTCTCCGGGAAGGATCTGAATGACTGGCCTGAGGGGCTCCATTCCAGGACCCAAGAAGAGTCTTCTCCTCCTTCCCTCATTTAACAAATATCCTCAAATTCTGTTGACACTTAAGGAACATTTATGGAAGGAGGACCCTGTGTTATTTAAGGCTCTCCAAAGATATAGAACCAACAAAATGTATCTCTCTCTCATCAAGCATATATTTGTATATCTATACATGATATGTATTATGTGTACATGTACATTTATAGTGCTACATGTATGTATGTACTATATATGTATATGAAATATATGTAAATATGGTATCGTGTGTGTGTGTGTGTGTGTGTGTGTAAAGAGGTTTTAAAGAACTGGCTCATGTGACTGTGGAATCTCACAAGTCCCAGATATCCAGGGCATGCCGCAGACTGGAGTCCCAGGGAAGAGCTGTAACTGTGGCTTCCGTCTGAAGGTCACAGACAGAAGCCCTCTTCCTTAGTGGATCTCAGTCTTTTTTCTATTAACACCTTCTCCTGATTGGGCGAGGCCCATCACATTAGGAGAGTAATCAGCCTTACAAAGGTCTACTGATTTAAATGTTAATCTTATCTACAAAACACCTTCACAGAAACACCTACAATAATGTTTGACCAAATATCTGGGTATTATGGTGTAGAAAGGTTGACAAATAAAATTCACATCATAGAGTTCTTGTGTGTAAGATACAAGTGTAAGGATTCTGCGTGGTAGGCTTGCTGGCCCACCTTGCTTATGCTCCCACACTCTGTCATCCCCAGAGGATGCTTGATGATGCTCCCCCTGAGGTCCAGTCATCTTGGCAGGTGGGGTTTACCAGGTGAGGTTCCACAGTCAAGGGGAGGAGCCCCTGACCTCCCTCACAATTTCCTTCTGAGAGACAGAACGGAAATTTATTCAAAAAATTAGCAGAGCACGTGTGGAGTTCAGAAAGCAGAAGGATCCTTTTTGGTTACTTTCATCGCGCAGAAAATGAACCTCATCACTAAGTTTACAATGGAACCACATTTTGACTCTGCTAAAGCACTGTTATTTCCTTTCCCTGCATCTTGACCTCGGGGGAGGAGGGGTCTCTGATGGCTGTTATTTTAGCATAAATAGGACAGACAGTGTAGTTGGTAGTAACAGTGCAAGTTGATGAATGGAAGTGTTTCTCATAAAATTTGTATGATTGACTTAATTTCATTCTATGAACTATGTGATGATATCTCAACAATGTGGGAACACGGAGACAGAAAATGATTGGGCGCACCAGGTGAGCACAATGATTTATGCTTTCATGCCGACCTTTCTGCTTTTAAATATACATATATTTGCTTGTACGATTATTCTAATGTACATATATTTTTACCCTTTACCCCTTAACATCGTATCATAAGTGCATTTCCATGTCTTTTATGATGAGTTTTTACGGAGACATAACATTCCATCAAAAGGATGTAGCGTAATTTAATTAACTACCCCTATTGTTGCTTGTTGAGGCTGGTCCAAGTCTTTGGCTGATACAAATCATCTTGCAGTGGTTTGTTTTTCTTTAGTATGAATTCCTGAAAACAGGATCACTGAGCTAAGGGACCTTTTATGACACTCGATGCATACATTACTTTGGTTGGATTTGATCGGATTGTTTGTATTTTTCTACTTTTTTTGTCTTTGATAATGACCTTCCATCACCGCCCCTGCTTTCCAACAATGACCTCTGCCGCCAAGGTGACCCTGAGGAGGCCATCAGAACTCCAGTTCCTACACTCTTATCTCTGACAAGAATATTCTTGGAGGCTAAAAATGTCCATACCCAGTCCTAGCCTGAGAGAGATTTATAGCTTGGAAAATCTGAGTACAATCTCTGCAGCCATTTTTCAACCGAGAGTGGAAAAAACCCACATTTCACACTTAAAAAGCAATTTGGGATTTATTTTTGGTTCTTTGATAATTTAGGGAGACTTTGAAATGCTTGACATCTTATTGCCTCTCAACATAATTGAAGACAAGCTCTAGGTTGGGAAATTTAGGGAACAGTAGGATTTAAAGCAAACATTTTAGAAGGTGGAAGTTAAGGGTGCCATTATCTCTTTAAAAAGAGATTTATTTTTGTTGTTTATTTTTTGTTGCAATATTTGGCGTTTCATCCTGGGCATCCTTGTTGTATTCCGCTTGGTGGAGTCTGGTAGATGTTCTTTCGGTCTTGTCTCAGTATAAGGAAGTAATGCATTTAACGAGGTAAATTAAAAAAAAAAAATCAGTCTTAGGCATGGTGCTAGACTTAAGTATGAAGAGTGAATTACTTATATTTGGGAAAAATTGTCTGAATCCGAGCTCAGTAACTTTTGAACATCTCACATAAATGGAATCCTACACAACATGGCCTTTTCTGACTGTCTTCTTTCACTTACAGTTACGTTCTTGAGGTTAACCCATGTCGAAACACTGCGTCAGCCCTTGGCGCGTCTTTCTAGCTGCATACTAGTCCATTGTGTAGATATGCCGTATTTTATTTTTTCGTTCATCAGTTGATGGACATTTGGGCTGCTTTCACTTTGGGGGCTATTATAAATAGTTTAAATGTTCACACTATTTACGTATGTATTCACGATAGTACATAAGTATTCATGTACAAGTGTTGGGTGGATGTCTGTGTTCATTCCTCGGGGAGACATACCTAGGGGTGGAAATGCTGAGTCACAGGGTGACTTCATGATTAGCTTTTGAAGAAACTGCCGTAGGTTTTTGCGGCTCGTGCCTGGAGATGGACAAAGTTATGCTTTGGAATTGCCAGTGTCTGTGTGGGTGACGGGAGTGACCCTGATGGAGGATCAGAGGGTAAAAGGCAAGAAAGGAGTGCCTCAGACTAAGGAACTTTTAACGAGGGTGGGTTTTCATAATCAATTGTCCATGCAGAGCAGTCTGCTTACTTGTGTAGAAGTGAAGATATTAGTGGTCTGAAAGATTTGATGCGATCTATTTATGAAGCTTCCTACAATGCCAAATGCCTAACGTAGTTTTTAGGATTTAGTTTTTGCATCAGAAAGCAAAGACCGTACCCCCCACACCCACAAGCTTTCCAAATCAATATCCTGTGTGGGCCTTCTAATCTCTGAGTCCGCCTTCAGTTCAATGCACCGATGGTGCTTCCTTGAGACCTACTGAGGGAGACCATCAGTTCGCTGGATGTTTGACCTCGGCCTGAATTCTGCCCTGTATGTGAAGGTTATAATGAGCTTGGCTGATTTGATGCAAAGCCCCTTTAATAACATGGGATGCAGTGTTTGAGGGGAACATTTCTGAAATTGACATTTGATAAATTGAAGATCTATGACAAGTGTGTGAATGTTACTGTCAGATGCCTCATTTTTCACTTGTAAATGTCTGAACATGAGTACCCTAGGAATTTGAGATTAGCCTTGGAATGAAACCTAAAATGGTGAATTCCCCTGAACGTTGGCCATGAGGATTCCTTTCCGTCTTCGTTAGTAGAGACACGATATTAGCTTGTGTAATTATATCCCTAGGTGGCACTAACCACAGAATTGAAGGTTTGGCTTCCTTCTGGCCAACAAACCTCCGTTTCTGACTTGACGCTCGCATAGCTCACTTGTATAATCGTGCTACATGTGAGGGTGGAAATTAGATCTAGGGTTGCTGATTTATATTTCATGAGCTGAGTTTTCCTCTGCCATCCCAGAAAAATCTTAGGATCGCTGAAGTGTTCAGGTTTGTGTGTGTGTGTGTGTGGCTTCTGCAGACCCTGTAAATGATCCAGGAGGCCAGATTTTGGTACATTTCCCCCCACAAGTTCTAATTATGGATGTAATGACTGGTGAACATTTGAAGCAAAAGCCTAAATACGAAACGTGGACCTTCTTGCTTTTAAATGAAAAGGTCGGCAACCCAGTGTCAACAGTTTTAGACAGCTTGGGTTATACCCTCTAAGAAATAATCAAAGTCAGCAAGAAAAAACAAACCCAGACCATTCCGCCGCTCATAAATGAAGGAATCCAGTTGTCATATGTGTTGTAACTGACACGACCTGACATGCTCATTTTTTTTTTTTTTTTTTTAGTCTTTGGGTTTTGAATAATTGCTTCTTGCAGAAAGCCTATATTTTCTGTACTCTGTGGTTGCCAAGCTGTACTTGACTTTTAAAAGAGAGTCAAAGGAACGTATCCTTGTGAGAAATTGCTGCTTTGTGGAGTACAAATGAGAGGTTTCGTGATCTTTGAAGCTAGGAAGGCCAAATCCGGCTCAGAAACCCCATCGCCAGGCTGTATTTTATAGTCTTCATTGCTCTACTGAATGGCACTGTCCCTTTGCTGGAAGTGGGGGAAAAAAGATGTCATGGAGAGGAGGGTCCAGCTAAGTGACTCTGCGTCTGGCTCAGAATGCAGAAAGCACTCCCTGACCATGGTGGTCCAGAAGTTTACTCCAGAACTAAACCAGTAGTCCTCAACTGGGGACAGTGGGCTGTCCTAACCGGAGGGGTGTGGGGAAGCTACTATACTTAGCGGAGAGAGGCCAAGAGACACTGCTAAACATTCTACACCACACAGGACAGTCCCCGGCCCCCACGACAAAGGAACTTTCTGCCCCAAGTCAACAGTAGCGGGTGTAGAAATGCATGCATATGTATATACACAGAATGCATATATATATATATATATATATAGATAGATAGATATAGATATATATATGCACACACACACATAGTTCATTTATTTATTTTGAGAGAGAAAGAGAGAGGAAGCACACGTGCAAGTGAGTGAGGAGCAGAGAGAGAGAGGAAGAGAGAGAATCCCAAGCAGGTTCCATAGTGCTCCAATGTGGGGTTCGATCCCACGAACCTCGAGATCATGGCCTGAGCTGAAATCAAGAGATACTCAACTGACCGAGCCACCCAGGCGCCCCCGGCAGGGTTGCTCTTAATAACAGATGTGAAGTTTTTCACTCCACTCTTCGCAGCAGGGGGGTGGGGGGATGGGGCTGAGAAAAGAAAGGAGACCCAGTGTCTTCCTTCCAACAAAATGTTCCCTTTATTTGGCACCTCATTTCTTGGGGCTGCCCTTCAAGACAGCGTTGGAATCGTCGGGAACAGGAAGTAGGCTCTCCTACCTGTAGGGGGGCCGTGGAGCCAGTGCGCACACACACCTCCTGTTGCCACCCTGCTCGGGAAGCCATTGGCAAGATCCTGCAGGCCCGGACTTATTTTCTTTCTTTCCTTATTTCTTTTTTTTGTCAAGTGTTTCATAAAATGCTTTTGCTCCAGGTTAACTTTCCTCTTCTTTGTTGTTAAAAAAAAAAAAAAAGTGTTTTTTTTTGTTTGTTTTTTTGTTTCTTTGGTGAGGAATTACTCTCTAAGCCTTCACCTTTCTCGGAAGGGAGACACTTTGACAAACAGATCAGAATGTTGTCCAAAGTGACCATAACTGTGTGGAAAGTTGCTGACATGTGAGTGTTTCTGCTCAGCCACACTGCAGTCAAACAAAACCACATCCGTCGGCTTTCTAGAACCAAAATGTCTAAGCATCCTGGGGGCTGCCCGTGGTCTGTGAAACAGTGTGTAAGCCACGATGGCCACTCCCTGGGCTCCGACGCCCCTTCCCCTGGGTAAGCACCACTGATTTCTCAGGGCAGCTCAAGGCAGGAGAAAAGTGGACAAAAGACATGTATACGGGGACCTTTATGTCTTAGCTGACTTCCCTCCTTAGTTTTCCAATTCAAGAGAGAATGACACAGGGGAAGGGGTGATCACCCACCCCTTCCCCCATGGTTGTTTCAGAAATTGGTGATGGTGATGGTCGGGGGGTGGGCGGTGGAGCTCCTGGGATCTGGAGCTCTTTATCTTCGTCACACCCCAAAGTGAGCCAACCCTTCTTCCCACCTTGTCTGCAAACACTACCCAGCACTCATCACCAGGAAGAATGGGAAATTGAGTTAAGCATGTTTTCTGCCCTGTGCTCTGTTAGGATTTCCTTATTTAATGTTCAAAAAACAATCCTAGGAGTGGAGAACTTTTATTATCTTTCTTTTTCAGATGAGGAAACTGAGGCTTAAGAAGTTAAATGATCTGTTGAAGGTCACAGAGCTAGTAAGTAACTATGTAAACATCTGAACTTAGATGGATGCCTTTGTTTCTTCTAGATTCAGCCATACAGTAGGAGCTCCACAGATGTCCCTGAGCTGAAATTTTGTCCACATATGAAGTGAAGGCATGAATATGCATTTCGTGTATAATTTCAACTCCACGTGCTGAGCAAACCAACAGTCAAATCTCAGGGGTCGATGGCACGTGTGAGATGGTCAGGCAGAGTCTGTCCCTCCCAGCATGTCCAGAGGTGTGTTTTGGAGGTGGCCATGTCTTGCTCAGGGAATGATTCTGATGCTTAAAGATAATTTTTTAGGGGCACCTGGGTGGCTCAGATAGTTGAGCATCTGACTTTTGATTTTGGCCCAGGTCATGATCTGGGGTTGTAGGATCAAGCCCTGCAGTAGGCTCTGTGCTGAGTGTGGAGCCAGCTTGGGATTCTCTCTCTCCCTCTGCCCTTCTTCTGCTTGTGCTCTCTCCTTCTCTCCTCTCTCTCTCTAAAAAAAGAAAAGATCATTTTCCATTTTTCATCTTGGACCCTTGGTCCCTAAATTCAGACCATCAACTTGGCCGTGGTTCTCAGTTGAAGAAATGGGGATCTGTCTCAACACTGGAGAAAATCCTGGTCAGGGTGCCTTACAGGGACATGGCCTGGCCCCAGGAGACACAAGATGGTCTAGAACAGCACTGTCCTGTACTTTAGGTGGCTACTGGGCCCTCATAAAGTAGCTTGTCTGAGTTAAGATGTACACGAGGTATGAAATTCACACTGGATTTTGAAGACTTAGTACAAAAAAGTCCAATATCTCATTTGCATTTTTGTACATTGATCCCACATTAGGTTAAGCAAAATATATTATAGAAATCAATTTCACCTCTTTCTTTTTATATTCTGAATGCAGCAAACAGAAGATTTTAAATTACTTATGTAGCTATCATCATATCTCTACTGGACACAGATGGGCAGTTTAGTGAGTTTTCAAAGAAAATATGGTTCAATGTGCTCATTTTGTGGCCTGATTCCCCCCACCCCAAACACAAATGCAAGTCCATTATAATTGTCAAAATAATCCTGGGAAGCAGGCATTGTTACATTTTTACAAATGAAAAATACGATATTCTGGCAGGGTTAGATTATTAGATTGCTCTTATAACCACTGATGATTGTACCTGGGAGTTGAATTCATGTCCATTTGAATTCAGCCCTGGTTTCTTTTCCTTGTAGTTTGTGAAAAAGAAAACCAGAGAGTGAAGGAGAAGGAAATGTGACCACACTTTCAGTCCAGTACCTGCTGAGGCCGCAAACTTCACGAGCATTTTCTTACCATCGCGACGCCCTTAAGTGCAAAACGTGTACAAATCCCAGTGAGTCGAGGGTTCTGGTTAGTTGCTCTTCAGTTAATCCAGGTTTCATGGATTGTTTCAGTTTTAAAAGTTTCTTGTAAAAAGTAGAGAATATGAGAAAATAGAAATTTGAATGACAACAACCTGTTTTCCCATTTTATTGAGATAAAACTGATATCCAACGTTGTATTAGTTTCGAAAGTACAACACGATGTATATTGTGAAATGATCACACTTAGTTGTGATGAGAACTGTCAAGAGCTACCCTCTTAGTTACTCTCAAATATACGATACAGTTTTGCTCATCGTAGTCACTAGGTTGTATGTTACATGTACATTACATCTGCAGTTCCTCCCCCCTGTATTCTTTTTCGAAATTGTTTACATGTATGTATGTATGTATGTATGTATGAATTTTGGGGCGAGCACAAGCAGGGGAGGGGAAGAAAGAGAGGGGGACAGAGGATCTGAAGCGGCTCTGCACCGACAGCAGTGAGCCCGGTGCGGGGCTTGAACTCACAAACCATGAGATCATGACCTGAACAGGAGTCAGATGTTCAAGTGACCCAGCCACCGAGGCGCCCCACCCCCACCACCCATATTCTTGACTCACCATCAGAGAGGACTCTTCTGGGGACTCTGTATCCATTTTGCTTTTGTTCCATGGCTGTTAGTAGTTAGGAGAGCTTTTTAGCTGACTTTGTCACAGTCCCCTTGCTGCAGCCTGCCTCGAGGTGTACGCCTACGTGGCTTGGAGTCAGCTGAGATACTCACTTTCTATGGTGTAGACCGAGGAGGTGACCCTTTTTAGTTTTCGACTCTCCAGCCAAATGTGACTAGAAACTAGCTTTTTGTCCTGTCATGTTTGGATTGGTAATTTGACTGCCAGCCAGAAGATCTCCACCTATATCGGAGGACTCTTTCATCCTTAATCTATTTTATGATGATTTACTGCTCTGGGTGAGAAGCGTGTTCCCCATCCAAGTTGTGCAAAGCATTGGGGCCTTCTTCTTCCACAATATGCATAATTCTGATTTTGGAACAATTAAAATTGAGAGACCAGAGAACATGTTTGAACACCAGTAATGCACTCCCCGGTGTAGTAGATGATGGAAGGCCGCGGAGGCAGCTGATGGCAGACGTGGGACTTGACCCGGGGTCTGCTGCTGTCTACACTGCCAAAGTCTGCCCTGTTTCTCAAGTGGGTGGTGCTGGGCTGGCTGGCTTCGGGCTGGGGCTGAACTGTAGGTGTAACGGCCATTACTTTTGCATCTGTGTCTGCATTCATACAACGAAAGGCATCTTGTCCCTCTACATGGGTCACTTAGCTACACGTTGCTACCTAATGTGACAGATGACTGAACTGAACAAGTGAAAATAGAGTTCGTATTTCCAGTCCTGCCCAACCTCCTTGGCCCCAGACTGACATCTTTAATCACTTGATGTTCCTGTCTGAAGGTCTGGTGACAACCTAATACGCACCAGATCTTGCTCTAAAGGTTCCGTATGCTCGAACTCCTTTAAGTTTTACAATAACTCATGTAGCAGTCATTATCATTATACCCATTTTATAGATAGGGAAGCTGAGGCATAGAGAAACGAAGGAGGCTGCCCAAAGTGGCACAAGAAGGTAGATATCAAAGCCAGAATCATGAATGCAGGCGGAGGCCACTTTAGAGTCTTTCCTGTGACCATGACCTTGGGCTGCCCACTCTGCAGACCCCTCACGAGTATTGGGTTCCAACTGAACACCTGTCCTCATCCTCAACCAGCCCCTCCTCTTGCTGTCCCATTTCTCTGAACGGTTTTGTCACTCTCTTCGCTAGTGACTGGGGGGAGACTGGGGGTAAAACACCTGCTACCTTCATGTACCCAAAACATCGCCGCGTCTTGTAGATGTTCCTGGCCCAGGGTTTTCTAATTTTTTCTGTTTCTTTCCATCATGGCCGCCGGCACGGCGCTCAGGTGCTGGTTACAGCTTTGGGTGGTAAAGCATTAAGGGGGAGGAGGGGCTTCCAAAGGCATCCGAGCTCAGCCTCTCCCTTCCTAGCGGAGAGGTCTTGCCCCCAGACCTGCGAGAGCCTCCTGTCCGACCTACCAGCCCCCTCTCTCCCTTCACCCCAAACCTTCCCACTCTGGGTGTAGAACTAGCCTCATGAAGAGCAACCCCTCGTGCTGATGTCAACACATACTGTGACCCACCGGCCATGGAGAAGGCCATCAGAATCCCCTGATGAAGCCTAGAGACTGTATTTTTAGCAAGCTCCTCAGGTGTTTTGGTAGGTTGCTTGGTTTGGGGATCACTTCTTGTTTACTGTCCCCTCAGGCCATCTCCATCCTGCACAAACCCCCTCATCTGACTCTTTCCTGTCCTGTAGTTAGCACACCGCTCTGCTGGTGGCTCAAGGCCAATGCCTTGGGCGGGGCAGCTTTTCCAAAGTCAGTCCAGCTGCTCCTCCACTGTACCTTCCACTCCAACTGCTCCAGACCACACACCTGGGGGGACGTACAAGGAGGCTGTCCACAGTGTGCGCGGTTCAGCCAGCAGGGGGCCTCTGCTGAGTGGGGGCGTCCCCGAGGAGACCCTGTGGACGTGTGGGGGGGATGCCTCTCTAGTCAGGCTACATGATGTCTGGGAGCTCCCTAGGTTCCAGGAACGCGTGTGCTGAGCATAACCCCTTCTCAAGTGGTGTTTAGACTTTGGTTTTGATCACTGTCTATGTTGTTTTTGCTCAGGGCCCAACTCCCTAAGTGGAAGAAAGAGTTTGTTTTAAATTCCATTACCGCAAAATCGAGGAGTGTTGTATTCACAGGATCAGAATCATCCAGGAGCCGAATTCCTCACTGTCAGGTCCTGCTTTGCACTCTGGGTATTCTGGACTTACCAGTGCTGGGACATTTGGTGTTCCTGGTGATCTCTCCACCCCTGGAGGACACACAGTACTTCCCACGGCCTTTCCTTCACCTCTGTTGCCACCTGTCATGGGGCTCTGGGCTTCATGACGCAGCTCTAAGACACTCTCTGAACCTGGGCACAAATAGGAATCTATGAGGAAAGCTGTGCCCGGCTTGTCAGAGGGGGGCGCTGCTCTCCTGTCTCCTCCTTCTGTGTTGCGTCTTCAGAGGCACACCCAGAGATGGGACCACCCCCCCCACCCCCAGCCATGTGCCCCTTCCTCTGGAGAGAACAGACGGGACACCTGAAGTCTGTGCTTCAAGTTTACTCATTTATACCTTCAGTCACTTGACATTCATTGAATGCTCGGGTTCTTCGTCCAGTCCCACTTCCTCCTTTCCTTTCCTTCCCTCTCCTTCCCCTTCCCCTTTCTTTTCCTTTCCTTTCCTTTTCCTTTCTTTTCTTTCTTTCTTGTTAGAGAGAGTACACACATGCACAGGAGGGGCAGAAGGAGAGAGAATTTCAAGTAGGCTCCACTGATACGGGCTCAATCTCATGTCCGTGAGATCATGACCTGAGCGGAAAGAGTTGGCTGCTTAACTGACTGAGCCACCCAGGTGCCCATGACTTGCTTTCTGCCTCAGAGAATTCTTAGGTGAATACAGTAATTCCCCTTTTTAAAACCATGCCACGTCTACTAAGTTAAAAAAACAACAACAACTTCTTTTGTTCTCATGTCCTCTTTTGTCATTCGTTGAAATTAAAAACAAAACTATTGTCACTGAGAGCAAATCAAAGCAACAATAATTTTAGTTTTTTTAAAAGTTTATTTATTTATTTTGAGAGAGACTGAAACCGTGTGAGTAGGGGAGGGGCAGAGAGAGGAGGAGACAGAGAATCCCAAGCAGGCTCTGCACTGTTAGTGCGGAGGAGCCCAATGTGGGGCTCGAACCCACGAAACTGGGAGATCATGACCTGAGCTGAAACCAAGTCAGATGCTTAACCAACTGAGCCATCCAGGCTCCCCAAAGCAATGATAATTTTAGATTGTGCTCCCAGCTTCAGATCAGTAGCCTTCTGCTCCCACCCCAACCTTCCCACAGACCCCTACCATGTGGGAAGTTTCTGAGTGTGACAACCTGGATTTGTATCCTCTTCTCCGAGGCACCTGGAACTACCAGGAACGGTCGTGGTCAAGGTAACCATGCCTCTTCCCAGCATATGGCAGGCATGGGGCAGTGGTTGAGTCAGGATCACTTTGTTTCAGAGCCCGCCTTTCCCTGCTCAGGGAATGGTGGTCTCTGCCTGTGGGTCTTTGTTATTCTCTCTTCGTGTGTTTATCCCATCTCCCAACCAGATGAGAAGTCCCTTGAGGGTGGAGGTTGTGACCTTCTTATCTTTCTCTCCCCCTTTTACTCCTGGAGCCCAGCACCATCCCCTGCACATCTTGGATGCCCAGTGCATATGTTAAGATGATTAGAAAAATAAAAATTTAAATGCCCCAAGATCTCAGTAGTTTTGGCTGCTTCCTTGAAAACAAAAAGTGTATTGTACCCTTTTCTTCCCAATCTTCCTATTTCCTTAGCCAGGGAAGGATGCAACATGTGTTTGGTGAAACAGGTATGGCCTTGTGATGCCCATGGGTGGTGGCTCTCTTGCCACTTTGACTTTGGATCCTGGGCCAAGGCTACATCATTGCTCTTGGGGACCTGGCTGTTGGAACCTCCCCCAGCTCCTTCAAGGGGAGAAGAGCTTTGGCTGTAGAAGGAGGCAGGGTAGACCTCGTCTCCTTGGGCAGTGTGCAGTATATCCCTGTGGGGAGGTCTCCCTGTGACCTTGGCTGTGACTCCTGGCAAGACTTACTACACCTGTGTCTTGCATGGGCCATCCATGCACCAGGTGGCTCCCCATAGGTGAAGGAGGGACACGGGCCAATCCAGCCAGGGCTCTAGTAATTGATGCAAATTCTCTTTGGCTACTATCCATTGCCAAGTCTTATAGGAGTGAAACATCCTTCTGTGTCCATGTCATTTTTCTTTTATCACGTGGAGTCCTGTTCAGAATATCTTTTGAAATTTGGAAAGACCTCACCTGGTACCCAGGGCTGAGGCTGCTTATCTTAGTGTTTAGGACTAATAACAGCTAACATTCATTACGAGAACAGTCAGTGTGGATTATGTGCCGGTTATGTATAATTAATGGTAATAAGCCTTTGAGACAGATATTAGTGCACCCATTTTACCATGCAGAAAGCCCAAGGTCAAATATTGGGCAATCTCCCTTGAGTCATATCCCTGGGAAGCAGCCAAGCTATGATTTGAACCCATGTCAGCCTGACTGTGAGGATCTTGCTTCTTTTCCTGGATACTTGACTGCAAAGCACATGCACGCTGTAAACAACATTTCAGAGAGAGTACTTAATCCATGAAAAAGCAAATACTTCGGCAGCACAGAAACAAAATTTATGGCTATCCAATTGATATATTAGTTAGAAATCAGATTGCGTTTTCCATAAATTTTCTAAGGGAGTTCTATGTGGCAGCGATGTTAGCAAAGCATGAGTTATTTTAGTACTTGAGAGTTATTAAACTACTTGTCGTTAAAAATAATTACTTATCAGACTTTCTTCTAATTCAGACTGGCAGTTTCCTGGAAGTAGATGGAGTTAGCATTTATTATCATTTGCTAATTCATCGGGCCACAAAAAACAATCAGTTTGGCTTGCCAATACGCTAACTTGGTCCTGGCTCTATTTATCAAATATGCTGATGGTTGTAGCTTCCCCCCATCAGAATTAATCTAGGCCCCTTCCAGCTTGATCTCATCCACTGCTTTTCTAAGCTTTTGTCTGGACATGCCTGGCACAGAGTATGTGCTCAGTGAGTATCTGTTGAATAAAGGAAGCAATGTGCTCATTTGTGGCATTAATCAAAATGCTGAGTGGGACGGGGCTAAAGTCCCCGTGGGCCCCCGCCACATCCACGCAGGAACTTTGATACAGTCACCAGTGGTTGCTTTCCTCCCAAACCTGGCTCTTTCTCTTTACCTCCATCCTTTCTCCTTGGTTAAGGCCCAGGACAAAATGGTCACCTTTAAATAATTTTGAAATCACCCTGGCTTGTCTTGTCTGTCTTGTGTGTCTTATCTGTCTCAATGACTTTTCTCTCCTCCTTCTCTGATTATCTCATAAATGCCAAGGTTCTTCCCAGCATCACTGTGGGCCCCTGCTCTTCTCTCCCTGTTCTCAGCCCACTGTGGGCTGTGACCCACCCACATGACGTCTGGGGCCACAACTAGAGTGACAGCTCCCCAAATCCCTCTCTAATCCCAGTTTGGGAGACGTACATCCAACTACGTATATTCTGAATGTCTTCTCTGGAAGCTTCTACAAAGCTCTGCAGGAGGAACATCTCCAAAAGCAACTTTCTCAGTTTCCCTACCCCCAAACTTGAGCCTCCTTTTATATCTTCTAGGGTGTGCCAGTGCTATCACTAAATCTAATCTAGAAACTTCATAATCGTGCAGCACGCCTCTCTCTCCTTCTCTGCTCTCCTGTTGCTGTCTAGTTGGTCATGAGACCCTAGAAAGTCTAAGAAATGTCCCACAAAGGCACCCCTTCATCACCTTGGATTCTGCCGCTCATCCTCTTCTCAGCCGAGCCCATCCTGACAGGTGGCCTGGCAAGAGCATCATGTGACAGCAGAGTGGCCTGTTTGCAGACTTCTCCCGATTAAAGGCAGCCAGTGGTTGACTTGTTTCTCTCCTGGTCATGTTAGTGATTGGAGGAGCTCTTACTGCCGCATGAAGATGCGGGCTGCACCAGGTTTCCAATGGGGCAGAAACCATAAAGCAGACACAGAAGTTCGTTGGCATTTGGGAGCTGGCCTCTGGCCTCTGGTCCATGGCATGGTCCTCAGGACATGCCCAATGGGCAGTGTAGACAGAAGAGAGTTCCAGCGATGCACACAGTCTGCTGCATGGAACCTGCACCCTTATCTCTGGTGAAGATGGTCTTCCTGATGCCACATTTTTTTTTCTCTCTGGTTAAAAGCACTGTATTGCCAGGGGGCCTGGGTAGCTCAGTTGGTTAAGCATCCAGCTCTTAATTTCAGCTCAGGTCATAATCTCAGGGCTCATGAATTTGAGCCCCACGTTGGGCTCTGTGCTGACAACGTGGAGCCTGCTTGAAATTCTCTCTCCCTGTCTCTCTCCCTGCCCCTCCTGCAAATGCACATTCTTTCTCAAAATAATAAACTTAAAATAAAAGCACTACATTGCCACTGTTTGTTGTGGGTGTTTGAGTAAGCATTAGTGTGTATGAGTGTGAGTGTTCATGTGTGAGTGTGTGTGTTTTAATCAGCAAATTCATAATGAGCAAAATGTAACCAACATGGCCTGGGAGAAAGAGACTGGGTCCAAGGAAGCCCAAGCTTTAATCTACTAGCAAATCTACTTGTACCTGTAAATCTACTTGTACCACTGGAAACAGTCACCCCTGTGCTTAAAAATTTCAGTTCCCTCCCTATCATCTGGAGGACTGAGTCTGATCCCTTGTCCTGGGACCAAAGCCTCTAACATTGGACCCTGGGCTCCTTTCCAGCTGGACCTCCAGCAATTTTACCCCCTGCAGCCACACTTCATCTTTAATTTTTTTAAACACGATTATTCATTTTTGAGAAAGAGAAGGCATGAGCTATGGAGGGGCAGAGGGAGAGGGAGACACAGAACCCGAAGCAGGCTCCAGCCTCCAAGGTGTCAGCACAGAGCTTGACACGGGGCTTGAACCCACGAACCACGAGCTCATGACCTGAGGTGAAGTGAGATGCTCATCTGACTGAGCCATCCAGGCGCCCCCACACTTCATCTTTAGACAAGGAGTGACTCTCAGAGCTTTCCGCTGCGTTCCGTGTTACAACCTATCGTTTGAACATCTTGACCTTCTCTCCCACCTCCTTGTTCAACTTTGTGCAGATATCAGCTCTGCTATAGACGTCCCCTGGTTCCTGGGCAGGGAAAACATAGAGCGCCCAGTTAAATCTGAATCTCAGATAAACAACAGATAAATTTTCAGTATATGGCCCAAATAATTCAGTTCTTATTTACATGGCTCTCAAAATGAACTGTGCATCCTGTAGTTTTTATTTGCCATATCTGGTAGCCCTACTTCTGAAATCTTCTCTGCTGCGTATTCCCACAAAGCTCTTATGACTCTTCTTATCCCGAGGTGATTGATTACGTTGCTCGTCGTCTTCCCGACCAGAACACATATTCCCGCGTCAAGAAGCATGATCATGCACTCTATCACCCAGTGGTTTTCAGCCACGTCCGTCCCTTCTGCCAAGCACTGTGTTGGGTGTGGGGTACCAAGTCTAGTAAAATCAGGGCCATGAACGAGAGCATGGTTGGCAAACGATGGTCTGGGGCCAGATCCAACATGCTGCCTGTTCTACGGGCCATGGACACGACACGGCCACATTCCCTCTGTGGCTGCTTCCATGCTCCAACAGCAGACCATGTGTCCTCTTGGCCCACAGAGCCTAAAATATTTACTATCTGGCCCTTTATGGAAAAAATGTGCCAAGCCCTGGTCTAGAGGATCTTACAGTCTAGAGGAGACAGACGTAAACAAATAAAAGCAAATGCATCTTTCATCTCCAAAGCCTTGTAGAAGTCAATGTGTGGTCTGGAGACCACCTATCTGAGAATCACCTGGAACCTCACCCTACCCATCCTGATTTCTGAGCCTGGAGAGCTTCCCCTTCAAGAAGCTTTCCAGGGGCTCCTGGGTGGCTCAGTTTGTTGAGTGTCTGACTTAGGCTCAGGTCATGATCTCTCGGATTGTGTGTTCGAGCCCTGCGTTGGATTCTATGCAGACAGCCCAGAGCCTGGAACATGCTTCGGATTCTGTGTCTCTCTCTTTCTCTGCCCCTCCCCTGCTCATGCTCTATCTCTCAAAAATAAACAAACATTAAAAAAAGCTTTCCAGATGATTCTGCACATTGAAGTCTGAGCATCGCTGCCCTGGTACCTGCCATCCTGTCTGGTGTGTGCACAGCCCTGGTAGACAACTGGGCAGAAAGCGTCTGTTCATTGATTGTTTTTCAACTCTGTTTGTTTGTTTGTTTGTTTTAAAAGCCACTGGTGTTGTTTGTTACATAAAGTCACAATTGCAGCCTTTGATCCTGCAAGTGGACTTAGCAAAATTTACCACCAACCCAGGCACAGTGTACATAGAAATGTACATCCAGACCAATGTTCTCAACCGACTTGAGCTGTCTTCCTTACCCTGAGGGAGCAAGCAGAGGCCGCCTGCCATTCCTTAGCAGCAGGAGCAGAGCGCTATGTTAGCGGGGATGGCCCTCCTCTACCTCGGTCAAGATCTATTGCCCCGGAGACCTGGATGGCATCACAAAGAGTCACACAATCCAAATAAGCTAACTGGTTCCTTCATGTCCCCCAAGCCCCACAAACTGTGTCTCCTCGTGGTGCAATGTGATGGCCGACAGAAAATAAATAAGAGTGAATTCAGCCCATTAGTATTTGGGAAGCAAATGTTTCCTAGTGAAAATAAAGTCTGTGACTCTCTGTTGAGACAGATGTTCACACTTGCTACCCTTGTTAGAGGACTTAAGAAAATAAATTCCAGATAAGAGAGCCCGCCACGGCATTCCCGGGGCCTGCGTGTTCCTGGCTCTTCCCACCCTTGTGAACAGTGTTCAGGACACAAAGGGACTAAAATGACAAAATAATTTCGCCCCGCAATTCCACCTAAATGTTCTTGTTCTAGCCAAATAATTGGGGCAAATGGAGTTTTTAAAAAACTAAATTATCTGTATAATTTATTACTTTAATGACCCTCTGTAGTTTGCATGCAAGGATCCAGACTAAATGTTCTGTTGATGTGTTGGCGAGGGCGGAGGTATTTGGACTTGACCTTATACAGATGGCAATGAGCTCAAGCAATTTGCACTTGTTTCTGCTGTTTGGGTTTAGGTGCATCCACAGAAGGCATTTCACTGAAATCGTCCTGAGGTAATTGAAACATCTTTGTCTCACCGGCTCCGCTGCGATAGGCAGCCATCCTTCCTCTCCATCCTTCTTATTTGACGCATGAAGTTATTGGTTGTAGACATGTTTATGGGAGCGGTTGTTAAGACACTTTAAAGGAAATGCTATTGCATGAGCATTTGGCTTGGGGGTATTTAAGTACATGAGAACCATTCTCTCTCTCACAATTAGAAAAAAACACCCCCAAATATCACCAGACCTACAATCTTGGTGTCTTTGAAAACATTCAAACAGCATAGGTCATCTTGTACCTTAGGATTCCTTTGATTAATATGTTCTGTGTGTGTTAATTTATTATATTCCAGCAGCGTATGTTATTTTACGTTCCCTACACAAACTTTGATATAAAAACTCATCTTGCCGAAGTATATTTTCATATTCAAATGCCCACTACGATTTTTTTCTTTTAAATGTATCCTCAATAACTTACTGCTCTTTCCTGTGCTTCCGTCACCGACAGTAACACACAAGGGAGGGAACCCCCTGGATTAAACATTGTCTTGGCACATTTTGTAGAAGAGAGCCTTGGGGCCGCATACCGGTTATTCCTGCATGGGGCTCATTAACCAGTTAAAAGCCCTGGCTAGACAAATTGTTAAAGGAGGCCGAATAAATTTTATTTGCAAATCTGAACTTTACCGAAGAGGGGGATAAAACGTCCCTTATGTTATCACGATGAGAAGGAATCAGGTGTTATTACACATCCAGGACACGAAGTAAACATAAAAAGTAAGCCCCGCCCCCCCACCATTCAGCTGTTTTCTATTAATAAACCTCCATCCATCATAAACTGCTGGAAAAGCTGGCCAGATGTTTGAGACTCACCCCACTTGTCACCTAGGTCACCCCGGCAGGAGTTACAATTGTTACAATTTAGTTAATTTCGCTACTACAGTAGCTTGATATAATTAAAGACTCAGTAGGGTGTGTTTTAAATGCTATTAAGTCATTAAGGGTTTTTAGGGAACCAGGAATGTGCCTTCATTGTAGTAAAGAGCGCAACATTTTCTCAAAACAAAGAAACCAAGGATCGGGATTTGAAAAAGCAGGAGTTAAAGTACCCAGCGATGAAATGAGCTTCTCAGACATCAATTATGGAAATCAATAAAGAATGCTACGACGTACCCGACGTACCCTGAGCGTTCTTGGCCCCTTCTTGATAGAAGGGAAGACCCCAGCGGAGCCGGCAAGACTGTGTCTGCTTAATCAAAGCAATAAATTCTCTGTGTCAGAACTGCATTTTTAAAGAAGCTCTAGAATTTCTTTTTGGGGCTGAAGCCTGTTTCTGAGACCAATTTACCTAATTCCTGAGAACAATAAAGGCATAATAAAGGGTTTTCCCTGCTGAACCAGTTTAAAATAACATATAGATATCGCTCCGCCGTCCCGTGAACAAAAATGTGAGGCGGTTGGAGGAAGGCGGGAGCTGAATGAGAGTCCATGTACAACCAAGTTGCTAAAAAACAAAAAAAATTCTAATGGCACCTATTTAAATAGGTCGAGTGAATCCTTCTGAGCCTACTTTCCAGAGGTGAGGCCAAAACCACCCCGGGACCACGGTGTTTTGCGCTGTGCAGAGGGTGTCTGACGTCATCCAGGGAATGGTGACGTCCCAGCACCTGGCCGGGCCCTTGGTTCTCTTGGGCCCTTTCCACAACGCCTCTGGGAGCACCATTCAAGGGTGTGCGTGAAGACCTTCCACGTGTTCCGTGATCGCTTGTTTAAGTTTGGCTTTACTGTGCCAGCGCTACAGCAGTTAACGATCACATTCAGAGACAAGTCTCATAAATCAGGACAATGGCCTCAAAACTCCCCGCTCCCGCCTCTCTGGTAACTGGGAGAGAACGGGCCTCCGAAGGTGTTGAGTTACTCTCGCACAGCCGTCTGGCGAACCCCAGACCTGCCACCCACGTGGTGCAAACGAGGTGACGAGTGGGGCAATGGCCACGGAGTTGGGGTCATTCCGTGTGGGGGTCGCATAATGCCAGGCTGTGCTGGGGCCACAAAGCACTTGTTGGCCCAGATCTGGAATGTTTCGGGCACTTTAAGGGAGCCTGGGGTAGGAGCAAGAAAGATCCCACAGAAAGTCTCAAAACTGCAATGAAGGCTTCAAGAGCAAAGGGGTGTGCACATTCAAGGTCAAGAATGTGTAGTATGACTTGGTCAAAGGCTGGCTCCTGGTCGCTGTCAGCAGAGAGATACCTGAAGGGCCCAGGCAGTTTGGGTTTGGCCTGGGGGTGGGTTTGGCCTGGGGGTGGAGATCTATACCATGAATTGTATCATCAAGCCTGGAAGACTTCAGGAGAGCAGTCCCTGCGTGTATCTGAATGAAAATCCAACTGGGCCCTGGACTGGGTTCTGCACAGTAAGGAAATCTTGTCCCATGGATCCTGGGCCGAGGGCTCAACCACTTCTTGGACACGGCTGTTGGGAGCTGTCACGAAGAAGAGAGGCCTGGTCTAATTGGAACCTTGATTCCTGACTTGATCCGATTAGCGTGCCGGGTCTGCTGAGGTCCTTTGGGGACTAGGAAGGATCCTAGTGACCAGCGGCAATGGAAAGTTCCTGTTTGGGACTGGAAGGAAACCAGATGTTGAGTATGCGACTGACTGTCAGTGTTGATCCCGGTTCACATGAGGATGGCTTCTTGCAGATGTGTGGGCTAATCAAAGCCAACTGGCTGTCTGGTTTTAAATGGGTCTGGTCCTCTTGCGTAGTCCCCAGCCTCCACCTTAAATGATTCAGCCTTTAGACAGTTTCATTGTAGCTGAACTTTAGGATTCACTCGTCTTTCACTGAGCACCTTCTATGTGTCAGGTACTGGGGATACCTACAAGGCAGGCTTTTCCTTAACAAGGGCTTCAAGGCCATGTGTGTCACTGGGCTTTTGCCTGGCCTCTTCAGCCTCTTTGCACGACTCCACCCCTTTTGTGCCGCAGTCACACTGGCCTGAGGGCCTTTGCACGTGCTGCCCTTCTTCCTAGAATGTTCTTCCTCTTGCTCATCCCTGAACCATCTTTTCGGGTACAAATACCTTTCCTGACCACAGTTTCTGGAGTAGATTCCCTACCCAGTGACCCACTAGACACGACAGCCACAGTAACAGTGTCACTATTGCATCTTATCTTTTCTTTATAGCCTTTACCACAATTTGTAATTATTTCGTTATATTTGTTTGCCCAGTAGAGCATGTTGGTTTAAAAGCAGGAGCTCTGAGGGGCACCTGGGTGGCTCAGCCGGTTAAGCATCCGACTTCAGCTCAGGTCATGATCTCACGTTCCGTGGGTTCAGGCCCCGTGCCCTGTGTTGGGCTCTGTGCTGATGGCTCAGGCCTGCTTTCTCCCCCCTTATCTGACCCTCCCCTGCTTGTGCTCTGTCTCTCAAAAATAAATAAATGTTAAAAAAAAACTTTTAAGTGTGAGCTCTGAGGTTAGACTGCCTGGGGTCAGATCTTGACTCTGCTACTCCCTGGTTCTGTGTCTTAACTTCCATGCCTCAGTTTCTTAATCTGTAAAATGGAAAGGACCACAGTAAACAAGAAAAAAAATTTCTTTTTCATGTCAGATTGATTAAATCTTTCAGTTCATGGTCCCACATTTCTCTTTTACTTTGAACCATGGCCTAATGAAACTCTGACATAGCAATGGATAGAAGCAGACTGAATCAGTGCCCCGGCTGCCTTAACTCAAAAACTTATATTCTTAGACTCTGATAATTAAAATAACTACATCTCTTTATTAAATGGAGCAATTAACAACTATGAAATATGAGGAGATTTTGCTTGCCTGTAAACCATACAAAAACCGTTCAGAATTAGGGACAGAAGGTTACCTTCTAAACTCACAAAGTATAGCCTGAGATTTACATGGTCAGTGCGCCCATATGTGTAAAGCAACTGAACTCAGATGGTTCAACTTAATCTCAAAAAAATTTGGCCATTTCAAGTATTGAATCGTTTGTGAGTTCGACATAATGAGAGGAGACCAGGTATTTAACACAAAATACAGCGGCTGTTCATGGCGCAAGTGAATTATTGTAAACTGTAACGGGAAATAGAGTGAGTACCTTAAAACAGAAGAAAACACTGACTTTAAAAAGATAGGAAGCATTGAAAAGAAATGTCAAGAGCTGTTGGCAGTAGATAAGTTTTGACAAGAGAAGGTGTATGTTTAGAGTATGTTTAAAAGGTGAATCTTGTGGTGAGGAGTCATTTAGTTGAGTCAAATATGAATTAATGTGGTTAGCATGTGGTAATATGGTGGCTGTGGTCATGGGAATGACCTGACATAGTTCTAGTACTTTTACTAACAAATTAGAACTTCGTTGTTCCCTCATGAGGGTGTTTTAAATAATCCATGCTTGTGATTCCTGAATGATGTGAATTCATCACAGTGTCAGACGATGAGGAGCTTCTCGTGTTCTCTTTCCGCCATTAGCACTCTGGTAGTCAATATGGTTGGCCGTTGGTGTTCTGTTGAATTACAGAGTCTGGCTAACTGAATTACCATGTGTACCCTGTACAGATTCTGAACACTCAGGGTCAGACCCAATAAAATGTACAGGACATTAAGTCTCTGCTGCATAGAATTTCATTTTTAACTTGAAAATTATACAAGGTGGTTATAATGTTTTATATTTACCATTCTGAGCACCAATAATCATTCTGATGATGTAGCACTGATGGATAGCTAATTCCAGTTGATACATTGGACAAATCGGTTCTTCCCAGGTTGGATATAGAATGAATACTGACAGAGTAATTGCCTCTTGGAGATTTTCATGGGCCAAGCCCTGATTTAAGTCTCTACAGGTTGACTCATGAAATCATCATAGCAGCTCTTAAAGAGAAATAGCAGTATTAGATTCATTTACACATGATGAAATGGAGGTCCAGAGAAGTGACTTGCATTAAGTGTCTCTTTCTCTTTATAAGTGGAGATGCTGGGACTGGAAAACCTAGGCAGGCTGGCTCTAAAAGTCTTTCGGTCATTAGACTTTAGTGGACTTTGGGTTGTGTGGCCATTTCGATGGGGGTATGTGTGGAGGGGAGTTGATAAAAATTACTTGAACATTACAAAAATGTGATGATGATATGTGTATGCCTGTTTTCGCAAGCTGTATACTTTGTGGTAAAGTCTGATATGGGCCAGGCTTCCACCTCAAATGGGTAAGATTGTTCTTTTACATTCTGACTAGTTAGTTGAGCCTTTGGGTTAAGTATTTCTCTCCTCTGCTATTTTTTTTTTTAAGTGAAAATTCCCTTGGAGGAGAAACAACTTACTGTGAATTAAAACTTCAAATGTCCCAAAGTAATTAGTTTTTCAACTGGATTTCCTTCGTGAAGCACTCTCTAAAAGAGAGGTGTCCTGAGACTTCAGACAAACACTTCTCAAGTCATGAGGCTGAGCCTTACTGTAGTGTTTAAAATTATAATTATAAAATTAAAACACTTATAAATTACTTAAAATTTTTATGGGCCATAAAATACATATTGTGATATAAAGAAATAAAAAAACCCCGTCCTCGCTCAAAGGCTGGTAGGCAAATGTTTGAGAAGTTATAATGCATATCAATTGTCATCACAGATTAAAAGAATTGTTAATAACAGAATGATGGCTACCTTCTTTCTATTTCTCTGAGTGTATATTTTAGTACACTTTTTTCTTTTTTAATTTAAATTTTAGTCAGTTAACATGTAGTGCAGTATTGGTTTCAGGAGTAGAATTCAGTGACTCATCGCTTACATACCACACCCGGTGCTCTGTCACTAAGAGTTTCCTGTAGTTTGTTGCCTTATCTTTTTATTTCCACTTCCCACGTGTTCATCTGTTTTGTTTCTTATATTCCACATATGAGCAAAATCATATGGTATTTGTCTCAGATTGACTTATTTCACGTTGCATAATATGTTCTAGCTCCATCCACGTCATTGCAAGTGGCAATATCACATTCTTTTTGATGGCTGAGTAATATTCCGTCTCTCTCTCTCTCTCTCTCTCTCTCTCTCTCTCACACACACACACACACTCACACACACACACACACACACACACACACACACACCACATCTTTATCCATTCATCAGTTAGTGGAAATTTGGGCTCTCTCCATAGTTTGGCTATTGTTAATAATGCTGCTATAAACATTGGGGTACATATACCCTTTCGAATCTGTAGTTTTGTATTCTTTGGATAAATACCTAATAGTGCAATTGCTGGATTATAAGGTAGTTCTAGCACACTTTTTATTCAAGTGGAACATATACAGAAAAGTGGATGAATCCTAAGTGCATAGTTTGATCAACTTTTACGAAGTGAAGACATCCAGGTAATCAGCACAACTATAATTATTACTTAGCTCAAGAAATGGAATATTAATGACCCCCCAGAAAGCCACCTTCGGCATCAGCCCAGGCATAGCCTCCAAAGTTCAATTATCCTGACTGCTATTGTCATTAATTGATTTTGCCTGCCTCTGCCCATTCTATAATGGATTCATACAGTATATCTTCCTTAGTGTATAACTTCATTCTGGTAGTGAAATTTTTTTTTTTTTTCTTTCTTTTTTTTTTTTTTTTACAGAGACATACAGAGATGTGGGAAAAGCCTAAAGGTTTAGAATCATAACCAACTGGAGTGTTTGCACATGAGTGGGGGCGGGGAAAGAGTCTGGGCATCTCGGTAAGAAAGTAAGAGACATTCATCCCAGTCCAGCAGTGTTAAGAGTAAATACTAAACGGTTGACTATTTCTCTCACTCTGGCCACAATAAAGCCAGATTTGCAGCTGGCAATTACAAGAGAAAATACCCAGTCTCAACATCAGTTTCGCTAACCTGTATTTGAAAATGGCAAACGGGGAACGTATCCAACCTCCAATTTGCCACAGTTGTATAGCTCTCATATTAATTCTTTACAGATGTGAAATAGGTGGGTACGTAGCAACGTGCTGGGCATAAATTAAGCAACAATGGCCACGCGAGGTCCTATTCGCCGCGGAGCGCCCGTGCTGGGCACTGCCACCTTGCCATCCCCAGATCCCACCGCGGGGGAGATGGCAGACTCCGGAGGCTGGCCCCAAGCTGGCTTTTAGACCCGGGAGGGAGGGTGGGGTGGAAAGCAGGGAGAAATTAACAACCCTGGCGGGTTCTGTATCTGTTCCCCATTCTCTCCATCTCAAGCACCACACGGGCGCTCTCA